>CAUYQV010034735.1:0-5000 GCA_963574575.1 Galagoides demidoff | reverse complement strand
ATTAAACTTTTATAAATTGCATTTTGACAAGTATCAGATACCGTTAAGCTTTGATATTATGAATTCCTTGGAGGTGATGCAAACAAGAAGGGCCGCAGTTAGAGATCCAAACAATCAAAGAGGCTTGTTAACATGCGCTGTCAAATGCATCAGTGCTATTAATTACTACAAATTAATGTGACTCTCTCTTCCTCTGGTGATTGGAATAATAATCAGCCGGATTCGTAGAATGAGCACAGAGAACATATGCAACCCTGCCAAAAAGAATAAGTTTAAAAAATAGTAGACATTTACAATCTTTGTGTTCAAAGACTGGATGGTTTTTTTGTTGCCAGTTGTGACCTCACTTTACCCCATCTTCCTGATTCCTGGGCTCTTCTTCATGTGCTTTTTCCTGTGTGATGACAGAAGGAGGCATCATGCTCTTGCCAATGATTATTGGAGCAGAGAATAAAATCTTTATTGTGTTCCACTGAGGTGTGGGGAAAATCCAGCCCGATCCAAAGTGATGGTTTTCTAGCAAATGAACTCCAAATGCCAGAAGTCCCATAATTTGGCTACTTCCTAGCATGAAAACTTTGCTTAGCAGTAGGGTTGGTAATTAAAATTACATGATACTTTCTCTCTGGCAGTGCAGTAGGCAGGACTTGTGGGGAAAATGGGAACCCTAATTATTACTAATAAGGATTCTGGCTACCTAGAATGATTCAAACAGAAGAATTTCCCCCAGCATTTGATGATGTTCTACAGCTGCAAATGACCATTGCCGGGATTCATCAGTTCCCCTTCAGACCCACATTTTAAAATAGAATATGATTTTCATCTTAGCAGCTAGAAAAATTGTCCTTATAGATCCATCTCCTCCCTAGTGAAACGCCACATAGACTAGAGCTAATGACAAATACCTTTGTCATTGAGTGTAATAACTTATGTTTTCAAAAAATGTAAAAAGCAAACCTATTACAGATTAGCTAGTAACAACATACGTCTTTGTGCTTTCCAGCACATAACATTTTTTTCCAGTTTATTGTACTAATTTGGGCACTTTAGTACCCTCCTTCTCAAAGTCTCTTTCTGCCTTTTATTTTTTACTTTGTGACCCATTAGAGTATGGTTTCTCACATCTAAGAAGTTTCCGAATGTTATTACTGCATTTTTAGATTAAGTGAAGAATGGAGTTCAGCCACAAAATACGAGAATTTATCATTTTTTTTTATATTTAGCACTCAGGAACCACTCCAAAATATGAACCAATCTTCTTTTAGTCAAAGAGGGAACAGGATAGAGGTAGGGATGGCTGGGAGTGAACATCTTAATCTCTCTTGCAGTTGGAAATAGGATTACAAGGTGAAATAACATCCTGTATCTCCCTACTGTCTTGAGATGATCTTATAGCTCTAGAAAATCATTTGCTAAGCGTGTTCTAGGCTACATGTATTAGTTGTGTGGGCTGCCTTCATTGGAGAGACACAGAAATCGTAAATGTGCACCTTCTAACTTGAACTAGGAATGGTGCCAGGAGTGTACAGTGTTTGGACTAATTATTTGATTTTTACTATTGACTATATCTAAGTGTGTTTTTAACACAGAGAGGAATTATCTTGACACCATCTGGTAGCAGTTTTTTTTTTTAATGTCTGGTAAAATTTAAAACTCAGTTTGAAGCTTGGCCGGTGATAAATATGCTTAAGATTCCATATGACCTTGGTCAATCTCTGACCTTATGTGTATCAGGCCATTTGTCTCAAACTGTGGTTACAGTGTTTTATTGATGTGCCTAATCTGTTACCCAGGAACCACAATTCTTATGATAGATAGGGTATTTGCTTGGATAGTGACAAGGAAGTTTGGGGTGATTTTTTCCCCTTTTTCATTGTCAAGAAATGGATTCTGGCCGTAAGTCTGGATTTCAGTATAAGTTTTCCATTTCAAGGGCTTCTCAAGATCTGTTTAGAAAGCGCATTAAAGGGGAGGAAAGGAGGCAACACGCGCTTATAAAGGCACCACGGCAGAGTCTGATAGATAAAAGTCTGGTTCTAAAGATGCTTCTTTTCTTCCCTATGTGCTCACTCAGCAAATGCAGAAGGAATTTATTGTTGGAAATTTGTGTAATCGTTTTTATCTGATTACTTGGCATGATACTGCATGAACTCGAGCCTCTCTCTATTTTAGAAATCCTGGTTTTATTCTGAGTATGCTTTAGTTCCTCCAATGTCTTTATGGATTTGAAGGGGCTACTCAAGCTTTGTCACTTATTCTTAACAATATAATTTTCTGAGCAGAACATTCCTGCTAAGCCTGATGCGTGATACATAAGCACACATTGACCATTCACTATTAATTTAATACTTCCTGGCAGAAGCAGTACATTAGGCAGAGTTCAAACAACACATTTTTCTGGAGTTCAGCATCCATTCAATTCATATTTGGCAGCTTTCAATTTTTTAATACTGTTTTTTCATTTTTATTGAAATCGAAGTTAATAAATGCCCTGGGTAATTGACAACATGCCTTGATGTGAACAATCCACATTTTGCAGAGGGAAAAAAAGTAACTAAAATGCCCCTGTTAATACAATAAGATAATTATGCTTTTCTAGAGAGTTAATTTGTAACATATTTGCATTTAGTTCCTTTTTGTCACCACTGTTTTCAAGGCCTCTCATTTATAAACTTGCGCATTAGTGATTATGAATATGTGTGTGTGTCTTCATTGTGTGAGGAGGTATTTCTTTCCACCCTCATTTCCACTTGGACTTTTTCCTCCTTTCTCTCCGTTTTAAACGTGTAAGTAATTTTCGCTTCGGATTGGTAGCTCAACTCACACATTATTACTATCACTCTGATAACAATCAAGTTTGTGAATTCTCACAAGTTTTGCACTTGATAGGACATAAGAACTATTATCCAAAATCCTTTCTTGTAAAAAAAAAAAAAATGGGGGAGAGAGGCGCCGATGGGGAGGGTATTTAAAATTTCATACACAGGCAGAAATATAGATCTATATCAATGACACATTTATTCACATACATGTATACCACCATAATGTATGACTGCTGATTTCTCAGAATATATGTCTTCGTTTGAGAGGTAAGTTATCTCTTTTTACTTTGCTCGTGAAGAAAATGGCAGATGAATGATCAACTGTTGGTTATTCTTCACTGTGGGGAGTGATAGATGAGCAGACACTTTAATTTAGCCTCTTTGTGTCTGCACATCGTTTGAGAGAGTTTTGTTTTTTATCATAGTGTTTCAGATACAATAAAGCTCCAGATACTTAGTTCAACTTATAATTGAACTAAGATACAGATGTTGATGTTTTTCTCTGAAAACTGTCCCAAGAAGGGATTTGTGGGAGTGACTTTGTGTATTTCATAGATGAATTAGTAACTAATGAAACACACACGCGCGCACACACACACATAAACACACGTACTGGTGATGGTTTCAATCTAAGTTATAGCTGCTAAAATCAACTATATTTTTCCCCCCTTATGACAATTTTTGTGACTTGGGGAAAAAGGGATGGCAATGTTGCTTCACCAGTCTTGCAGTCGTTTCTTTAAAAAGGAAGTATAGGCTCGGCGCCTGTGGCTCAATCGGCTAAGGCGCCAGCCACCTACACCTAAGGTGGCAGGTTTGAATCCCCAGCCCGGGCCCGCCAAACAACAATGATGGCTGCAACCAAAAAATGGCCAGGCGTTGTGGCAAGTGCCTGTGGTCCCAGCTACTTGGGAGGCGGAGACAGGAGACTGGCTTGAGCCCAGGAGTTGGAGGTTGCTATGAGCTGTGATGCCATGGCACTCTACCCAGGGGGATAGCTTGAGACTCCGTCTCAAAAAAAAAAAAAAAAAAAAGGAAGTATAGACTGGATGCTACCGCTGAACTTGGTTTACCTTTTTATGGTTATTATTTTTATGATGGTAAAAAAATGGCAAATGTTAAATCCATTTCTAAAACACAAATAACACTTCAACAGATAC
Organism: Galagoides demidoff; assembly: GCA_963574575.1. Lineage (NCBI taxonomy): Eukaryota > Metazoa > Chordata > Mammalia > Primates > Galagidae > Galagoides > Galagoides demidoff. The sequence continues at coordinate 1,018 of CAUYQV010034735.1, read as the reverse complement.
ACCAAAGACTAAATTTTGTGGCTACAAATTCGTGGCTACAAATATAATCTTGAGTTGTTGAGCAGTTATTATTTTTCAACTGCAAAAAATGGCTTTTATAATCTGACCTTTCCATGATCCAAATGGGAAGGCCTGGGATCTGAATTTATTAACTATCAGCACTACTGGTTGACCATCTCCTCCATTCCCGGCTCTGGGAGGTAGCCCTCTTTTCCTTACCTATCTATCAGCTCTGGCTTGGTATATAATAAAATTCTTTTCTGCTAGTTGGCCCAAATACAAGTGTTTAGTGAATCTATTCACTTACACAGAGTGCAACTCATCAACCATCATCACACGCTTGCTTTATCTGGTAATACAGTTAAACCTTAATGATGTGACCATCCCTCTTCTCTCTGTACAGAAATGGTAACAATTCTGGCATTGGTTCTTCTTGAACACACAGGAATAAACAACCAGTACAGTTATGATCCATACACAACCTCATTCAGAGAGGGCTATACTAACTTCATGAGGTCTTGGGCAAGTCATTAATTTAGTGGAATGCTGTTTTCACATTAGAAAAAATGATACTATGTTACATATTCATCCCACAAACGTGCCAGACCCTGTTGTAACCTTCAAGATACAATCATGAATAACAAGATAAGGTCTTGAATTCTCAGACTTGAAAAGCTACAGAAAAGAGACAAGAAAATAAATACGTTACAAGAGAGTTGATAAATCCAACAGTTGTGGTTGTACAGGAGGCCTGGGAGCACAGAGGAGGGATGTCTAACCCAGGTAGGGGATGGCATGAAGGGTTAGGACGCTCCTGGAGAAGGGAATGTCTAAACCATCATCTAAAGGATGAGGAGGCTCCGCACCTGTGGCTCAATTGGCTAAGGCACCAGCCACATACACCTAAGGTGGTGGGTTCGAATCCCCAGCCCGGGCCCGCCAAACAACAATGATGGCTGCAACCAAAAAATGGCCGGGCTTTGTGGCGGGCGCCTGTGGTCCCAGCTACTTGGGAGGC
>CAUYQV010034734.1:0-12678 GCA_963574575.1 Galagoides demidoff | reverse complement strand
TTTTTTGAGACAGAGCCTCAAGCTATCCCCCTGGGTAGAGTGCCATGGCATCACAGCTCATAGCAACCTCCAACTCCTGGGCTCAAGCGAGTCTCCTGCCTCCGCCTCCCAAGTAGCTGGGACCACAGGCATCCACCACAACGCCCGACCATTTTTTGGTTGCAGCCATCATTGTTGTTTGGTGGGCCCAGGCTGGGGATTTGAACCCGCCACCTTAGGTGTACGTGGCTGGCGCCTTAGCCGATTGAGCCACAGGCACTGAGCCTGATACACCTTTTTGACTATTCCCTCTGATGACTGTTTTCCGTTCATTTTTTGCTATTCTACTCGTAACTCTTTTTTATTTTTAGAGACAGAGTATTGCTCTGTTAACCAGGCTAGAGGCTCAGCACCTATAGCTCAGTGAGCAGGGCACCAACCACATACACCAAAGCTGGTGGGTTCAAGTCCAGCCCAGGCTAAACAACAATGACAACTGCACCCCAAAAATAGCCAGGCGTTGTAGTGGGTGCCTGTAGTCCCAGCTACTTGGGAGGCTAAGACAAGAGAACTGCTTAAGCCCAAGAGTTTGAGGTTGCTGTAAGCTATGATGCCACAGCACTCTACTGAAGGCAACATAGTGAGACTCTGTCTCAAAAAAAAAGAGGCTCGAGTACAGGGACACAATCTGAGCTTACTACAGCCTGGAACTCCTGGGTTTAAGTGATCCTCTGCCTCACTGTCCCAAGTAGCTGGGACTATAGTCATGTACTACTATGTCCAGTCAATATTTTCTTAGAGATAGGATCTTGCTATATATATTGCCCAGACTGGTTTGAACTCTTAGGCTCAAGTGATACTTCCACCTCCGATAGAATTAAAGGTGTGAGCCACTGTGCTAGCTTATAACTACAGTAGAATCTCCATAGTTGACAAAATACAGTAGAATCGTCATAGTTGACCATCTCTCTATATTGCCCAGCTCCTTAAGTTGACCTAATTTTCATAGATCTGACATGCACCACATGTACATATCAGTACGGTAGGCTTAGTTCCTTATGGTAACCACCCGTGTGTTAACCAGTTTATCATAGTCCCTTGGGTGGTCAACTTACAGAAGTTCTGCTATATTCTATTTTTTTTTTTTTTGAGACAGAGCCTCAAGCTGTCCCCCTGGGTAGAGTGCCATGGCATCACAGCTTATAGCAATCTCTAACTCCTGGGCTTAAGCGAGTCTCCTGCCTCAGCCTCCCAAGTAGCTAGGACTACAGTCACCCGCCACAACGCCCGGCTATTTTTTTGGTTGCAGCCATCATTGTTTGGCGGCCCGGGCTGGATTTGAACCTGCTACCTTAGGTGTATGTGGCTGGCGCCTTAGCCACTTGAGCCACAGGTGCTGAGCCTATATTCTTAATTGAATGTTTATCTTACTGAGCCACATACAGGTTTTTTTTTTTTTTTTTTGGTAGAGACAGAGTCTCACTTTATAGCCCTTGGTAGAGTGCCATGGCATCACACACTTCACAGCAACCTCCAATTCCTGGGCCTAGGTGATTCTCTTGCCTCAGCCTCCCGAGTAGCTGGGACTACAGGCATCCACCACAACGCCTGGTTAGTTTTTTTTGTTGTTGTTGCAGTTTGGCCGGGGCTGGGTTTGAACCCATCACCCTTGGTATATGGGGCCAGCACCCTACCCACTGAACCACAGGTGCTGCCCTTATATATGAAATTTTAAACTTACCACATGACCCAGCAATTCTACTCCTACATATTTATCCAAGAATAATGAAAACTTTTGTCCATCTAGCAGGCAGCGGCAGGGAGTGGGGCGGCTAGAACAGAAAAAATGGGCTCCCGGTTTAAGGAACATTCCTCCAGAAAAGCCCTCTCACTAGTGGAGGGGAAACACCTTGCTCTTGGACATCGAGGAGGGATGTGCTGAGGCTATATAGCGAAGGGCAAGGAGGTGGAGAATATTCATTTCCTTTTCTTGCCTCTTGTTGGCACTGGTTAGGGAAATGCCCACCTAACAGTGGCTGCTGCTCCTTTCTTTGCTTTAGTTGAACATGTACCATATCTCTGGTTTGGAATGCTGGAGAAGGAGGAACTGGACTTAAAAAGTACAGTCCTAGGGCCGGGCAAGGTGGCTCAACGCCTGTAATCCCAGCACTCTGCGAGGCTGAGGCAGACAAAATGCTTGAGCACAGAAGTTCAAGACCAGCCTGAGCAAGAGAGAGACTCTTAAAAAAATAGTGGGGGCTCAGTGCCTGTAGCTCAGCGGCTGGGCACCAGCCACATACTCTGGAGCTGGTGGGTTTGAACCCAGCCCTGGGCCTGCCAAACAATAATGACAACTACAACCAAAAAATAGCCAGGCGTTGTGGTGGGCGCCTATAGTCCCAGCTAATTGGGAGGCTAAGGCAAGAGAATCGCTTAAGCCCAAGAGTTGGAGGTTGCTGTGAGCTGTGACACCACAGAAGGGCAACACAATAAGACTCTGTCCTGAAAATAAAAAATAAAAATAAATAAATAAATGAAATAGCGGGGCATTGTGGTGGCTGCCTGTAGTCCTAGCTACTTGGGAGGCTGAATCACTTGAGCCCAAGAATTTGAGGTTACTGTGAGCTATGACAGCAAGGCACTCAATCCCAGGGCGACTGAGTAAGACTCTTTGTCTCCAAAAAAAAAAAAAAAATGTATGGGCAGCACCTGTGGCTCAAAGGAGTGGGGCACTGGCCCCATATAGCAGAGGTGGTGGGTTTGAACCCAGCCTTGGCCAAAAACTGTAAAAAAAAAAAAAAAAAAAAATAAAGAAAAAGAAAAGAAAAACATACATTAAAAAAAAATACATTTTCCTAAATGAATTTGAGAAATGTCACTGTGGGACCATGCTTTCCGGAGGAAATCAGCACATGTTCTGTCTGAAACCCCTGTGCTTTAGTTCAGGAGGGTCAAGAATCGTTTCCATGCTCACTTCAGCAGCACATATACTATAATTGGAACAATACAGAGAAAATTAGCATGGCCCCTGCACAAAGAATGACATGCAAATTTGTGAAGCGGTCCATTTTTTTTTTTTTTTTTTTTGAGGCAGAGCCTCAAGCTATCCCCCTGTGGCATCACAGCTCACAGCAACCTCCAACTCCTGGGCTCAAGTGAGTCTCCTGCCTCAGCCTCCCAAGTAGCTGGGACTACAGGCGCCCGCCACAATGCCTGGCTATTTTTTGGTTGTAGCCATCATTGTTATTTTGGCAGGCCCGGGCTGGATTCGAACCTGTCACCTTAGGTGTATGTGGCCAATGCCTTAGCCACTTGAGCCACAGGCGCCGAGCCCATATTTTTTAAAATTAATTGTGGTATACGTACACCATGTAATATTATGTAGCCTTAAAAAACATGAGACTTTATCTCTTTTATGTTTACATAGATGGAGCTGGAACATATTCTTCTTAGCAAAGTATCTCAAGAATGGAAGAAAAAGTATCCGATGTACTCAGCCCTAATATGAAACCAATTTATAAACACCCACACTTCCATATGAAAGCTATAACCCAACTACAGCCCAAGATAAAGGGGAAAGAGGAGGGGGAGGAGAGCGGAGTGGGGAAGGATGGGTGGAGGGAGGGTAATTGGTGGGACCACATTTACCGTGCATTTTACAAGGGTATATGTCAAATCTACTACGTGTAGAATATAAAATGTCTTAACACAATAACTAAGAAAATGAGGTGGCTCGGCGCCCGTGGCTCAATCGGCTAAGACGCCAGCCATGTACACCTAAGGTGGCGGCTTCGAATCCCCAGCCCGGGCCTGCCAAACAACAATGATGGCTGCAACCAAAAAATGGCCCGGCGTTGTGGCGGGCACCTGTGGTCCCAGCTACTTGGGAGGCGGAGGCAGGAGACTCAATTGAGCCCAGGAGTTGGAGGTTGCTATGAGCTGTGATACCACAGTACTCTACCCAGTGGGATAGCTTGAGGGTCCGTCTCAAAAAAAAAAAAAAAAAGAAAATGAGGTAAAGGCTGTGTTAACCAGTTTGATGAAAATATTTCAAATTGTATATAAAACCAGCACATTGGTTCAAATTGTATATAAAACCAGTACCCTATAATTGCATTGATGTACACAGCTATGATTTAATTAAAAAAAAAAAAAAGAATCATTTCCACCTCTCACAGCCCCTCATTCCAGGTCAGCATGGCTGACCCACCACGCTAAGGAACTGACAATTGGTCTTGTGACCTCCCACTTAAGAACCTACTCCTGACTTTCAGAGGATTAGCTGGCCCACCAGGAAACTGATGTCTCGACCCCAAACCCAGCCAATAAACAGATGCTGATTGCCTAATTCTTTGTCCGTTCAACTATCTTTAAAAATCCTGTTTCTCCTATTCTCGGGAGGTAGATTGAGAAATTTGTCCCATCTCCCAGCTTAACACTATGCAGAATACACTCTCTGCTGTAAACAAAACAAAAAAAACCCTTTTGGCCATCCAATGACTGGCTAGTGAATGTTCACGACAGTTTATTCATAATAGTCCCCAAATGTAAACATCCCAAATGTCCATCACCAGATGAACATTCCCAGCAATGGAATACAACGAAATGAACTACTGGTATGTGCAAGAATGTGATGAATCTCAAAAATACAGTGAGCAAAAGCACAAGAGTACATACTGCGTGATGTTATTTATACAAAATTCTAGTGAATGCAAAATAAAATAACATCCGAAAGCAGACTTTGGCTATAGGATGGAGGGTGGTTGACTGCACAGGAGTATAAATTGTAGCACTAATAAACTAGTTCTCAAAGGAAAAAAAAAAAGCCTGATTGTGGCACTAGTAAGTGCACTGTAAATTTCTTCAGTGTAAATACTTCCACCATGACCAACGTTGAACTACAGATGTGATGTCACTAATGTAGATTTGTAGAGTTGGTATTAGCCAGCTCCAGGCATCAGCACAGAAAGGAACAAAGGTGATAGAGACTGTCAAGATTGGCTTGGCGCCTGTGGCTCAAGTGGCTAAGGCGCCAGCCACATACACCTAAGGTGGCAGGTTCGAATCCAGCCCAAGCCCATCAAAAAAAAACAATGACAGCTGCAACCAAAAAATAGCCGGGCATTGTGGCAGGCGCCTGTGGTCCCAGCTACTTGGGAGGCAGAGGCTGGAGACTTACTTGAGCCTGGAAGTCGGAGGTTGCTGTGAGCTGTGATGCCACGGCACTCTACCCAGGGGGATAGCTTCAGGCTTGGTCTCAAAAAAAAAAAAAGACTGTCGAGATCTTCTGAGAGGCCGAGGCAGGTGGATTACTTAAACTCAATAGTTCGAGACTCCATCTCTGAAAATAGCCAGGCATTCTGTGGCAGGCACACCTGTAGCTACTCAGAAGACTGAGGCAAGAGGATCACTTGAGCCCAACAGTTTGAGGTGGTTGATGCCAGGGCACTCTACCAAGGGTGACAAAGTGAGAGTCTGTCTCCAAAAAAGTCTAGATCTTGATTGTGTTTGTGGTAGTACTGTTTTTTAATACATTTGCTAAAACTTACCAAACTGTAACTTTAAAATGGCTGTACTTTATTGCATGTAAATTAAAAAAAATAATCATGTTTTAAATGAAATATCAGCAACAATCAACATGCCCAATAAATAACAAGGGACTGGTTATGTTAGTTTATCGTCTATCTTCTTGATAGAATAGGATGCAGCCTTTAAAACAATTTAGAAGATTTAAGCAACATGGCAAAATGGTTTGCTATACTGTATCATGTTCGTAAAAAAGCAGAATAAGAAATTTTATTTTTACCATATGTTTGCCTATGCAAATTGTGTAGGCAGATGGATAATGTCTGGCTTTCTGAAAGCAGTGTCATGAGTTAATTTTTTTTCTTGTATGTGGAAGCAATATATAGCAAAATGGTTGAGAGCCCAGAATCTGTAGCTGGACTAGATTATGGTTCAAATCCCAGGTTATCACTTCCCAGCTGGGTAAATTTATGGAACTAACCTAATCTCTTTGAACCTTAGGACTGTATACAGGGCATAACAGTACCTATGTCGTAGGGTTGTGAGCATGAAATGAGTTAATATATGTAAAGGGCTTAAAACAGTATAAAAAATAAGTACTTAAAAAGAATTATATTGTTTGCATACTAAGAATGGTACGTGGGCTCGGTGCCTGTGGCTCAAGTGGCTAAGGCGCCAGCCACATACACCTAAGGTGGCGGGTTTGAATCCAGCCAGGTCTGCCAAAAACAACAATGATGGCTGCAACCAAAAAATAGCCGGGTGTTGTGGCAAGTGCCTGTCATCCCACCTACTTGGGAGGCTGAGGCAGGAGACTCACTTGAGCCCAGGAGTTGGAAGTTGCTGTGAGCTGTGATGCCACCACACTCTACCTAGGGGGATAGCTTGAGGTTCTGTCTCAAAAAAAAAGAATGGCATGTGAGGCCAGGAGAGGTGGCTCACGCCTATAATCCTAGCACTCTGAGAAGCTGAGGCAGGTGGATTGCTAGAACTCAGGAGTTCAATTCTGGCCTGAGGAAGAGTAAGACCCTGTCTCTACTAAGAATAGAAAAACTTGGCTGGGGGCAGTGGTCCATGCCTGTAATCCTAGCACTCAGGGAGGCCATGGAAGTAGATCGCTTGAGCTCATGAGTTTGAGACCAGCCAGATCAAGAGAGAGACCTCCATCTCTAAAAAAATAGCCGGGCGTTGTGGCAAGTGCTTGTAGTCCCAGGTACTTGGGAGGCTGAGGCAAAAGGATCACTTGAGTCCAAGATTTGGAGCGATGATATCACAGCACTCTACCAAGCATGACAAAGTGAAACTCTGTCTGAAAAAATTAAAAAAAAATAGAAAAACTAGCCAGGCATAGTGGCCTACGCCTATAGTCCCAACTACTTGAGAGGCTAAGGCAAAATGACTACTTGAGCCCAGGAGTTTGAGGTTGCTGTGAGCTATGACACTTCACGACCAAAAAATTTCCCCAAAAACAAGAGAGCAAGAATGCTATGTGTGGCCAGGCACGGTGGCTCACTGCTATATTCGTAGTACTGTGGGAAGCTGAGGCAAATGTTCACTTGAGCTCTGGAGTTCAAGATAGGCTCTGAGCAAGAGCTAGACCTCGTGTCTGCCCCAAATAGAAAAAATCAGCTGGGCACCTGTACTGTCCTAGCTAGTTGGGAAAATGAGGCAGGAGGATCACTTGAGCCCAGGAATTGGAGCTATGATGATAACACTGCACAGTAGAAGGGGCAACAGGGTAAGACTGTCTTGAAATGAAAGAAAGAAAAAAAATGCTATGTGCTCATGCAGGAGATAGAGGAATTTATAAGATATAGCCTCTGGCTCGGCGCCTGTGGCTCAAGTGTCTAAGGCGCCAGCCACATACACCTCCAAGGTGGTGGGGTTTGAATCCAGCCTGGGCCCGCCAAACAACAATGATGGCTGCAACCAAAAAACAGCTGGGCGTTGAGGCGGGTGCCTGTGGTCCCAGCTACTTGGGAGGCGGAGGGAGGAGACTCACTTGAGCCCAGGATTTGGACGTTGCTGTGAGCTGTGATTTCACAGCACTCTACCCAGGGTGACAGCTTGAGGGTCTATCTCAAAAAAATAAAAAAAATAAAAAGATATGCCTCTGACTTCAAGGTATTAACTGTGGTTCTAACTGTGGGAGGGGAGAGAGGGATTCACCCATTTCCTAGGGAACATTTTGCAACATTTAGAGACATTAGTGATTGTCATAACTTGGGGGAAGGAGTGCTAGTGGCACTTGGTGGGCAGAGACCTGGGATACTACTAAACATTCAGTGATGCACAGGATAGCTCCCCACAACAAAGAATTGAATTATCTACTTCAAACATCAATCTTGCTGAGGCTGAGAAACCCAGTTATAGTCAAACTGGGGATAAAAGATACATGCATGCATACAAACTGTACAAAGTGGATAATAAAAATTTGAGGATGTATTTAATCAAATAAAGAAAAATGAAAAAATGGAAAAGGATTAGAAGAGCCCTGGCCCATAATACAGGATTCATTGTAACACCTGGCCAGGAAAAGAGGCCTCAACAAGCTTCTGATTTTGTGGGCATACATCAGTGATTTTCAGTTTTTAGCTTACTGTACCTTTTTAAATACTTAAATCAAAGTTAAAAGGCTTCACTTCCACATTGCACTACCAGTGTGAAAACGCTTCTGACCCAAGTCAAATATTCAGTTCACTCTCATTTTTATTTTATTTATTTTTTTTAATTTAAAGAGGTTTATTCTGACCCAAATGTGTGTGACCGGCCTAGAACACATGACCTCAAGAGGTCCTCAGAAAATGTGCTCTTAAAATTCTTAAAAGTACATTTTGGGGAGGTAACATGAAATAGTACACGTACACTTTGGTTTTAGTACAGGTATACTTTGGTTTTCATTTAAAAGTGGACTATTTTGGGCTGAGTTTGGTGGCTCATACTTATAATCCTAGCACTTTGAGAAGCTGAGGTGGTGGGGAGGATCTCTTGAGGCCAGCCTGCGTAACATACTGAGACACTGACTCTACAAAAAATATACAAATTAGCCAGGTGTGGCGACATGCACCTGTAGCCCTAGCTACTCAGGAGGCTGCGGACTCAGAACCAGTCTCCTCTGCCCACGCTGCTCCTCACCAAGTTTTCTCCCAAAGTGCTAGGATTACAGGTATCAGTCACCACATCGCCAATGTGCTAATCTTACATGTACAGCTTGATGGATTTTTCATGTATGTTCCTACAATATTATACTTCATTTTTTTGTACTTAGTGACTTATTGTAAATATTTTCTACGTGATTTAAGGTTTCCTTCTTTTTTCTTTTTTTTGTGAGACAGGGGTCTTGCTGTATTGCCAAGTTAGTGTTGAGCTCCTGGGCTCAAGTGATCCTTCCACCTCAGCTTCCCTAGTAGTCGGGATTACAGACATGAGCCACTATACCCCACTGATACTTAGGTCTGTAATTGCTAACTACAATGTTAGCTTCCTATTGCTACTGTAATGAATTACTACAACCTTAGTGGCTTAGAGTAACACTTATTCATCCTCTTATAATTCTAAAATTCAGGAGTCTAAAATGGGTCAGCCCTGCTGTTACTTCTGGAGCTCTAGTGGAGAATCTGTTTCTTACCTTTCCTAGCTTCTAAAGGCTGCCTGCATTCTCTGGCTCACGGCCCCACATCATCCGCCTCTTTACTAGTTATCACATGGTCTTCTCTTGGCTCTCAGCTTCTTGCTTTCCTCTTCTGAGGATCTTTGTGATTTTACAGTAAGCCTACCCAGATAATCCAGGATAATCTCATCTCAAAACTCGTAATCTCATCACCTTACAAAGTCCCTTTTGTCAAGTAAGGTAATATAATATATTCCTAGGTCCTAGAGACTAGCATTTCAACACTTTTGGGAGCCATTATTCAGACAACCAAACTATAAACAGTCCACTCTCTTATTTCATTCCCTACCTCTTGCTGTTCCTTCTCTTCTCCTTCTTACTCTATTACCCACTAGTTTGGAACCCCATTTCCATTCCCTTGGTCCTTTAGCTTTTATTTCTCTTTTTTTTTTTTTTTCCAGACAGAGCCTCAAGCTATCACCCTGGGTAGAGTGCTATGGCATCACAGCTCACAGCAACCTCCAACTCCTGGGCTCAAGAAATTCTCCTGCCTCCGCCTCCCTAGTAGCTGGGATTACAGGCACCTGCCACAAGGCCTGGCTATTTTTTGGTTGCAGCCCTTATTGTTGTTTGGTGGGCCCAGGCTGGATCTGAACCCGCCAGGTCAGGTATATGTGGCTGGCGCCTCAGCCACTTGAGCTATAGGCGCCGAGGCTATTTCTCTATCTTTATAGAATTCTGTCCATAATTCACTCTTGGAGTCTCAAAGATTGTTTCTGATTTATTTACTTCTAAATTTTCACTTCCCAAGCACCAGGCTCTCTCCCAAATCCCAATCCTGAATGTGCAGTTTCCTTTGTATGTCCCCTTATGACCTTAATTATTAAATATTTCTAAAACTACATTTGCCCTTGCCAACCTCTCTACCTTACCTTCATGTACCAACTCAGTTCCTGTATCTGACCCTATTTTTAAAATGACTCATTCTCACAACATTCAAGATGGAGACCTAGGACTCACATTTCATTCTTCCCTCTCCTCTGCATCTAACCAGGCACTAAATCCTATCGATTCCTTTGTGATTTAGTATTCCTCTGATATTATCACCTATCATCTTGACTGTTGCCATACTGTGCCTTTCTCCTATCCAAATCATACTTCTTTTCTTTTTTTATTAAATCAAAGCAGTGTACATTAATACTATCATGGGGTACAGTGTGTTGTTTCTGTATACAATTTGAAATACTTTCATCCAACTGGTTAACGTAGCCTTCATGTCTTTTTCTTAGTTATTTTGTTAAGACATTTATATTCTGCATTTAGAGAGATTCACATGTATCCTTCAAATAATACTTATTTCAAGGTAGGGGTATATTACCTGTTCCTCTGTGACTGCCCCATACTGGGATATCACCTTCCCCTCTATTGGAAATATCCTAATAGTTAAGGGTCTACTATGTGCTCAACTTTTTCAGGCATTTTAAAATTTAACCTCCACAATCCTTTAGGGTTTACAGCTGAGGAAACTGAGGTTAAAAAACATATGCAAAGTAACAGAGCTAATAATGGCAGAACTAGGACTTGAACCTGGTCTGACTCCAATGCCAAACTTTTAACCTCTATTCTCCATGGCCTCCCTGGAGTTAATGTCAATGGTACCAAAACTTGACTGTTTATTAAAATTACCTAGGGAACTGATTGAAAAGTCCCATACCAGAACTACTAAGATTCTGAAGGTGGGGCAAAATAGCCCTGGTTTAAACTGCACATGAACTTTATGGACACTCTGTATTATTACTTCTTATTACTAATTAGTATTTTGTTGTCGTTGTTGTTTAGTAGGCCAGGCCAGGTTCAAACCCACCAGCCCCAGTGCATGTGGCCGGTGCCCTAACCAATGAGCTACCGGCGCCGAGCCTAATTAGTATTTTTTTTTTTTTTGAGACAGAGCCTCAAGCTATCCCCCTGGGTAGAGTGCCATGGCATCACAGCTCACAGCAACCTCCAACTCCTGGGCTCAAGCGAGTCTCCTGCCTCGGCCTCCCAAGTAGCTGGGACCACAGGCGCCCACCGCAATGCCTATTTTTTGGTTGCAGCCATCATTGTTGTTTTGGTGGGCCCAGGCTGGATTTGAACCCACCACTTTAGGTGTATATGGCTGGCGCCTTAGCCACTTGAGCCACAGGCACTGAGCCAGACTAGGGACTTCTTAAGGTTCGGGCAGAGAACTGAGTCTTCTTTGGAGGCCTAGCTTTGCCTAGCCCACGGCCAGGCATAGAGCAGCCTCCCTAAGAAAGGGAGTTCAGGCAGCACCCATAGCTCAGAGGATAGGGCACCAGCCACATACACCCAGGCTGGTGGATTTGAACCTGGCCTGGGCCAGCTGAACAATGACAACTGCAACAAAAAAATAGCCAGGTGTTGTGGCAGGCACCTGTTGGAGATTGCTGTGAGCTGTGATGCCACAGCACTCTATCAAGGGCAACATAGTGAGATTCTGTCTCAAAAAAAGACAAAGGAAAGAAAGGGTGGCACCTGTGGCTCAGGAAGTAGGGTGCCGGCTCTATATACTGAGGGTGGCGGGTTGAAACCTGGCCCCAGCCAAACTGCAAGAAAAAAAAAAAATAGCCAGGTGTTGTGGTGGGCGCCTATAGTCCCAGCTACTTGTGAGGCTGAGGCAAGAGAATCACCTAAGCCCAGGAGTTAGAGGTTGCTGTGAGCTATGACATCACAGCACTCTACGGAGGGCTGTAAGTAAAACTCTGTCTCTACAAAAAAAAAAAAAAAAAGGGAGTTCACTGAATGAATAAACAAGCTCATAGAAAAGCACACTGTAATTCAAGGAGTTGGAATGGGTGCAGAAAGTGTCTGGCTGGTGGTGAGTTGGGTCCAAGGAGCTATAATAGTGTTCTCATCATCATCACTGAAGTCAGGCTGAGGAGGGGGTGATCTGCGTGAATTGACCCAGCCTGATCCATGGTGGGTCCAATCGGCTCAGGCCACAAGAAAACTACCCTGGGATGCCAGCCACTTATGTCAGGGCCCAGTCCTACCCTTTTCCTTGCAATGAGGAAAATCCCAGGAGGATTTTTGGGGAAGGGATCCAGGCGAGGAGCCCCAAGGCGCCCATGGCTCTGCCTGAAAGTATCCTGCTCTCTTTTGGGGTGGTCCCTGAGACTCACCTGAATGTCCATATGTTCAGTCACTGTGTTGCCAGGGTCCAGAAATGTGTTTGGGTTGGAAGACAGATAATGGGCATAGAACTTTTGGTGGAAAGGCAATAAATGTAGAAGGCATAACTGGCAGGCCCAGGTCCATTTTTTTTTTTTTTTTGAGACAGAGTTCCACTATGTTGTTTGGTAGACTGCCATAGTGTCACAGCTCACAGCAACCTCCAACTCTTGGGCTTAAATAATTCTCTCTTTTTTTTTTTTTTTTTGAGACAGAGCCTCAAGCTGTCCCCCTGGGTAGAGTGCTATGGCATCACAGCTCATAGCAACCTCCAACTCCTGGGCTCAAGCAAGTCTCCTGCCTCAGCCTCCCAAGTAGCTGGGACCACAGGC
>CAUYQV010034733.1:0-26221 GCA_963574575.1 Galagoides demidoff | reverse complement strand
TAAATAAATAAATAAATTTGTTTTATTCATGTTAAGAAGGGGATAGTCTGTCTTTTTTCTGCCTTGACTTTTATTTTTTGGCCTATATTTTTGTTCTTTGGGGTAGATCCTAGTAATGGGATTGCGGTGTCAAATGGGAGATCTAATTTTAATTCTTTTTTTTTTTTTTTTATGCGGAGCCTCAAGCTATCCCCCTGGGTAGAGTGCCATGGCATCACAGCTCACAGCAATCTCCAACTCCGGGGCTCAAGCGAGCCTCCTGCCTCGGTCTCCCAAGTAGCTGGGACCACAGGTGCCTGCCACAATGCCCGGCCATTCTTTGGTTGCAGCCATCATTTTTGTTTGGCGGGCCCGGGCTGGGGATCCGAACCTGCCACCTTAGGTGTACGTGGCTGGCGCCTTAGCCGATTGAGCCACAGGCGCAGAGCCCCAAAATATTTCTTAACAAAGTAAAAAACAACCTCTACAAGACTGAACCCAATGGTCAGTTTTCAGTCCCCATTGTCACATTTGACAGCCTCTCTCTCTGCTGGAAACTCCATCTTCACTTGGCTTCCGAGACATACCCTCACTGACCTCTCCTTTGCATTTCCTCTTCTGGCTCTTCCACATTTCCCCATCTTTGAATGCAGTGCCTCAGGCTCATCCTGAGGAACATATCCAGGCTCACTCCCTTGCTGACCTTCTTTAATCTCATGGCTACACCTGACAACTCCCAAGTTTGCAAATCTCTAGCTCAGACATCTCTTCTGACCCGCATATAATCTCATATATCCAATTGTTTGCACGTAATCTGAACTCACTGTTCGCTATGCCTGTTCCATCCGCATTTTTCCTAAGTATATGACAACTCGGTGGGCCTTCCAGTTTCAGGCCAAAACCCCTGGCATCATCCTTGGCACCTTCTTTCTCTCACACCCCATGTTCCATGCATCACACATCCTGCCATCCCTAGCTCCTCATAAAGCCTTCACTAGCATCTCCAGAGGGAAGTACCACAGTCCTCTGCCCTCCGCTCCTAGCACCAGATTCACTCTTGTATTAGGTTCTACAAGAAGTCTCAGGCCTAGCGTGGTGGCTCATGCCTATAATCCTAGCACTCTGGGAGGCTGAAGCAGGTGGATTGGTTGAGCTCAGGAATTTGAGACCAGCTTGAACAAGAATGAGAACCCCGTCTCTACTAAAAATAGAAAAACTAACTGGGTGTTGTGGTGGGAGTCTATAGTTTTAGCTTCTCCTAAGGCTGAGGCAAGAGGATCACTTGAGCCCAAGAGTTTGGGGTTTCTGTGAGCTATGACACCATGGCACTCTACCCAGAGTGACAGAGTGAGGCTCTGTCTCAAAAAAGAAAAAAAAAGGAAGAGTATCAGTATTTTTCAACTTAGACTAACCCAAAGGGTAATGGCATGTAATCATTTTTACTTTGGGGCTATAATCTTCAGTGCCTGGCATATAGTGTGTATACAGTAAGTAATGAATGAAAGAAGTTTTTAAAAGTAATTGTTCTTCATGTAAAAGAGCCTTCATGGGATATCACCTAGCAGTAAAAAGGAACAAACTATTGGCACATAGATGCAACAGTTTGGATGGATCTTATAGGCATTACGTTGAGTGGGAAAAAAATGACAAAATTACAGAGATGGAGAACAGTTTAATAGTTGCCAAGGGCTGGGGTTGATGGGGGAGGGGTGGGTGTAACTATAAGGAGTAACACATCTTTATGGAGATGGATAGTTCTATATTTTGATTATGGTAGCAGTTGAGACCCCACACATGATAAAATTAGGGTTACCAGATGAAATTCAGGAAGCCTAGTTGAATCTGAATTTAAGGCAGACAAGGAATAATCCTTGTTTTTGTTTTTTTGAAACAGTTTTACTCTGTTGCCTGGGCTAAAGTGCAGTGGCATCTTCATAGCTCACAACAAACTCCGGTGCTCAAGGAGTCCTCCTGCCTCAGCATCCCAAGTAGCTGGGACTACAGGCACACACTACCACACCTGGGCCAATTTTTCTACTTTTTGTAGAGATGGGGTCTCACTCTTGGTCAGGATGGTCTTGAACTCCTGGATTCAAGCACTCTTCCCAAAGTTCTAGGATTACAGACAGGTGTGAACCATCATACCCAACCTATTTTTAAAGTATAAGAAGGCCCCCAAATACTGCATGGGATATACATATCCTAAAAACAAAATTTAACTGCGTGTCCTGTATTTTCATTTGCTAAATCTGGGGGAATCTTAGGGGGAAAAACCTACAGAAGCATACATACATACATACACACACTTTACCAGTGTCCCCTTCCTGGTTGTGATATGGTGCTGTGGTTATGTAAGATGTAGTAACCATGAGAAGAAACTGGGTGGAGGGTACCTGGGTCCTCTCTGTACTGTTTTTGCAACCTAAGAGTGTATAATTATTTCCAAATAAAAAGGTTTTTTGAATGGCCCTCAAAAGAAAGGCAACTGTTCCTGTAAAGAAGGATAGGAAAATGCCGGTGACTAACCTTGGAGGTTTTATGGAGCATTGTAAAACTGGCACTTCACAAAGGTCTGAAGATGTATCCCTCTCAAATGTCAATGATGCTGTGCAGTTATTGGCAGTGTATCAAAGTAGTGATGAGTATGGGCTGAGGATCAGACACATCAGGTTCAAATCCTTGCTCCTCCACCTTATTAGCTGTGGGCTGTCTTTGTCATGCTGTGCTGTGGCCAGCCCACACCTGTCCCTTTTCTAGTCCACATTCAGTGACATCAGGCCAGAAAATTAAAACAGGCCTGCAAGTATTTACACAACTGAGATTGCCAAATACTATGAATCAGAGCCTTTTTTCCTTCTTCCAGAGAGCTAGTCGTTAACATCTACCATCACATCACACACTTGGAGCCTCAGTTTCCTCATCTGTATGATGGGGGAAGATAGTAGTAACCTCACGAAGCTATAAGGATTAAATAGGGTAATGCATGCACCGTGCTTATAAGTAAGTTTGTCAAATAGTGAGAAATAAATTTAGTATTAATAAATAGTATTATGGGCTCGGCGCCTGTAGCTCAAGTGGCTAAAGCGCCAGCCACATACACCTAAGGTGGCGGGTTCGAATCCAGCCTGGGCCCACCAAACAACAATGAGGCTGCAACCCAAAAATAGCCAGGCCTTGTGGCAGGTGCCTGTGGTCCCAGCTACTTGGGAGGCGGAGGCAGGAGACTCACTTGAGCCCAGGAGTTAGAGGTTGCTGTGAGTTGTGATGCCACAACACTCTACCCAGGGGGACAGCTTAAGGCTCCATCTCAAAAAGTAAATAAATAAATAAATAGTATTATGAAGGCCTGGCATGGTGGCTCACGCCTGTAATCCCAGCACTTGGGAGGGTGAGGTGGGTAGATTGCCTGAGCTTACAGGTTTGAGACCAGCCTGAGTCAGAGCGAGACCCCTTTTCTAAAATATAGCTGGGCATTGTGGCAGGTGCCTGTAGTCCCAGCTATTTGGCAGGCTGAGGCAAGAGGATCACTTGAGCCCAAAAGTTTGACGTTGCTGTGAGCTATGATGCCACAACACTCTACCAAGGGCAACCAAGTGAGACTAGGTCTCAAAAAAAAAAAATAGTATTATGTCTCCTATTAAACTGTGAGTAACTTGAGCGCAAGTCTGTGCCTCACTCATCTTGAAATCTTGAGTGGCCTGATAGAGACCAAGTGGTAAATACATGTTTGCTAAGTTAGTGAGTCAATGGCGAATAATTCACTAATCATGCGGAGTAACACGCCTGTAGAAAATCTGCACTTTTCAGAAGCGTTTTAAGATGCATGCTAAATTAGGATTCTTAATTTTTAATTTTGGGGGTTTTCAGGAGGATGTGGGACTCACTCCCACCACCACATATCTGCCCTTGCAGGCCCAGCCCTGACCTCCCAAGGGGGCTCCTGGTACAGGTGGTGGGAATGGGCCCTCACCTCTTCTTTCCCTGGGAGCCAAGATGGGCCATTTTCTGGCTCCGAGCCTGTCTGACTAGAGGGCATTTAATCCCCACAGGATTTGTCCTGTTTATTTTAGTGAACAGGGCTGTTTACTTTCAGTTCATATTTCTAGAGATGCTTCCTCATTTTGTTTCCCTTTTATTTACTCTTTGCAAGCACTTGGGTTTGAGTAAATATCTCTATAAAGTTCCAGGGACTGGGTGATTCTGTGTCTGCTATTTTAATGGCCTTTAAACACTGTCTGCTCAGGTAAGCATTTTATAGATCGGTCAAAAAGATAAGGAATTCTGTTCTCAGTGGCCTCTGACTCCTTTCCAAGCTGACAGCCAGTCACCAGCAGCCTATAAATCATGGCTTTTCATCAGTAATAAAAATATCAGAAGCCAACACCCATTTCAAACAGAGAAACCGACCCATCCTAGTCAGCCAGACATGGAGCTTGGAAACTCCACGGTAGGTGTGGTAGGTGATTAAACTCCGGGGCAGTGCTTAGGGTATGAATTACCCAGAGTGCAATGGCAGGTTGGTGAGCCCCACACCTGAAGATCCTAATTTGGAAGATTTGGGCTGAGGCCCAAGCATCTCCTTTTGTAACAGGTGCTGCAAGTAATTCTGTTATCTTTAGACCATTCTGAGAAACACTAATCTACATTCTCAAAAACATTTGTGCCCACAGATGGGCTGCCCTTGAACTTGCTGTCATATTGAGCTGCATGAGGAGAAGCTTGGAAACCAAATAGTGTTCTTTGGAATGATTAAATCATCATTTAGCAATGATGATGAATATTGTTCTGTTAATCCACTTGCTCAAGGTTTAATTTGTTAGCAGATTAAGGGCAGGGACCATATATCTCATTCATCTCTTTATCCCCATAATGCCTTCAGTGTGTGGCTCACAGGAAGTTGGCACTTGGGGACAGGTGGCTTTGTCTGCACTGGCTGGGACACTCCCACTGAACACAGAACTAGAAACAGGCCCAGGTTACCTTGTGGTAGCCAGCGAGCCAGCTCTTAGGGATGAATGTGGTAGAGAGGCTGAGCGCCATGGTGACCTGCCCACCTCCTCCCGAGGCCAAGGGCTGGGTCTGTCAGAGGCAGAGTGGACACGGCCTGGACCAAGTGCCTTTTTTGCCTGCTCCTTCCCGTGCCTCAGGCCCCTTTGCCACAACTTGCAGGACCCTCTCTCATTCCACAGAATCCATTATGACATCATGAGTATAATTTGAAGCAGTAACATCCTCACGGCACCCCAGCCTAGGCTGGCCTACTGTGGCCACGGTCTAAATGATGACACCTGACTTTGGAGAAGGGGAGTCCTATATTCCAGGAGGCCACAGATAGAGAATTTCTTCTTTACTAATTTCTTTCCTCATTCTGTCTTGGCCCCTTTGTTTCCCTCTTGCCAGTGATATGCTAATTATTTTATTTGTATGTGTTTACTTGGTTTTTGTCCATTTCTTTGCGTCAGAATGGGAGCTCCAGGAAGACACAGCCCACGTCTGCCTGTTCACTGCTGGATCCCAGTGTCTGTTTCAGTAAGTCCTCAGTAAAGACCTTTTTTTGGCTTCACTGGCTTCAGTCATCCATTCATTTGTTCACTCAACAAGCATGCTTTGTGCATCTGCTGTGGACCAGGATCTTGTCAACCTGAATAACTCCTTTCCCGCCCCGGGGAGCTCCCAGCCTGGTGGTGGGATGTGAAGACGCATCCTTTGTGTAATGCGCCCTGACAAGGGCTATCTCCGAAGTCTAACAGAGATGGGGTTGCTTGGAGGAGCACGCACGGTGGCAATGACAGGCTCTTAAACCAGAGAAATGGTGTCTTGTCTGGCAGGATTTACCCCGACTGATTCAGGAAGCCCCATCTGCCTGGAGGCCTCTGCCTATGCTGACAACGGCGGCTTCTTGTTTCTGCTAATATTGCAGCAGGGTGCTGTTACAGAAGCAATCTATACAACACCATTTACAGCCATAACTGAACGACAAAAATCAATCCCCAATGCTCACTCCCATTAACAAACAACATGCTTTGAGGGCCTCCTGGGTGTGGGCACAGTTTTAAGGTGCCATGGGGAATAGAAGGATGAATCAAAGGAGAATGCTGCCTCCCAAGGTGCCTAGGAACACAGGACACCTGGGGGCGAGATGATTAACCACCCTTGGTTTGTGTATACTAAGCAGTGAATGAAGGTTCTGGGACTATGCTGTCCAATACAGTAATCACCAACCACATGTGTGTACACACCCAAGTACCTCGTACAACAAGAAGTACTAGACAGATAAAATAATGTACACATTGGTTTACAATGTATGAAATACCTCAATTTTTAAATATTGATAACATGTTGAAATACTATTTCTTTTTCTTTTTTTCTTTTTTTTGAGGCAGAGCCTCAAGCTGTCCCCCTGGGTAGAGGGCCTTGGCATCACAGCTCACAGCAACCTCCAACTCCTGGGCTCAAGCAATTCTCCTGCCTCCACCTCCCAAGTAGCTGGGATTACAGGCACCCGCCACAACACCTAGCTATTTTTTTGGTTGTAGCTGTCATTGTTGTTTGGTGGGCCCGGGCTGGATTCGAACCCGCCAGCTCAGGTGTATGTGGCTGGTGCCTTAGCTGCTTGAACCACAGGCACTAAGCCTGAAATACTATTTCAATACTTTGGGTTAAACGTACCAATATTATTAAAATTGATTTCACCTATTTTTTTACATTTTCAAAATGCAGCTTCTAGAATATTTAAAATGACAAATGTGGCTCCCACTGTGTTCCTATTGGACAGCATTGGTCTGGGAGTGGAGAGAACCCAGTAGGGGGGACCAACAGCCAGTGCTACTGCAGCTGAGAAGAATTCTAGGGAAATAGGACAACCAGGAGCCAGCAAGGCAGGTCTGAAGAAGGGCGTAGGCAGGATGTTTGAGAAGTTTGATTATGGAGAGAAGGAGAGGGGATAGCAGTTCCAGGAGCCACAGGGTCCTAGGCACAGTGCACACATCAGTAACAGACACTTGCCAGCTCTTCTATCCCCTGCTGATATCTTCCAAAAAGACTGATCCTGGGGACTGCTGGCCACCCTCCCACATAATAGCTCTAGAGTAGGGCTCCTTCATTTCAGTCCTGGACAATGGGAGTAGGCCAGAGATGGCCAGTAAGCTGGGTTTGGATGTTAAGTTGTGGTAAGCAAAATCCTAGCTGGGACTTCCATTGTGAGGGTGGGTTAAAAATTACATCCCTCCTTCCTGAGTCTCAGTTCTGGGCCCTGGGCAAAGGACAGTGGTCAGAGAAGGAGATCAGGTGTTCCAGTGCAAGTGGGCTGGAACCCCTGATCTCCTTTGAGACGGGGGAGGACTTCTCAGAAGAGGAACAGTGTGGCCCAGGAGGAGGAAGTCAGCCCCGTACCCTAGCCAGACAAAGCTTGCACCACGGATACTTTTCGTCAAGGGAAATCAAGCGGCTTGGATCTGGTGTTTGTTTCTCTATCCATGCTCTCCCCCTCAGCCACGCAGAGAAGCTGTAAACACTCGAATGCAAGGATTAGCTCTGCGTGTGGTGTCTGGGACATTGTGAACAACTCTTGGTTGCTGTGTTTGTGTCTGAGTTAAATTGATCTTTGTAACCCCCAGCACCTAGGACGTGAGGCCACCAAGCTCAATGTTCAATAAATATTGATGGGTGACTGAATGAAGGAGTGCACAGGGGAACAAACGACACATCTGTCAAAGCACAGATGCAGTTTCTCCGAATGGGCTCAACTTGTTCTATGCTAGATTTTTGAATGTAGACAGAAGGGGGGGGGTCTCTCACAGTCCAGAGCTCCCAGAGTCCAGGTCAGAGGGGAACGGGTGCTCAGCACAGTGAACTCCACTGCCTTGCCTTCCTGTATGGGCCCTGGGCCAACAGGCTTTAAGGGACAGTATGTGGCCAGGGTATGGCCTTCCTGGGCTCAAGCTCGCCCTCCTAGTCTCTTACAAGGTGCAGTACTTTTTTGGAAAACACTTAAAGCCTCTGTAAAAGAAAACATACTGTGGGCTTGGTGCCCGTAGCTCAGTGGTTAGGGTGCCGGCCACAGGCACTGGGGCTTGTGGTTTCAAATCCGACCAGGGCCTGCTAAACAACAAGGACAACAATGACAAAAAAGTAGCCAGGCATTGTGGTGGGTGCCTGTAGTCCCAGCTACTAGGGAGCTGAGGCAAGAGGATGGTGTAAGCCCAAGAGTTTGAGGTTGCTGTGAGTTGTGACCCCACAGCACTCTATCCAGGGCAACATAGTAAGAGTACATCTCAAAAAAGAAAAAAATAAATAGAAAGAAAATATACTGTGAAGAATTCCAGGAAGGTAAGCTTGGCATGGGCATAGGGGCAGCTGAATTCCTACCTGGACCACATCTAAAGAAGGGTTTCTTCTGCTCATCAGGAAGC
Organism: Galagoides demidoff; assembly: GCA_963574575.1. Classification (NCBI taxonomy): domain Eukaryota; kingdom Metazoa; phylum Chordata; class Mammalia; order Primates; family Galagidae; genus Galagoides; species Galagoides demidoff. The sequence goes on along the minus strand of CAUYQV010034733.1, from coordinate 17,831 downwards.
CTGCAGTTTCTCCTTATGGCCACTGGAGAGCACTTGAATCACGAAATACCAGCTCTCTTCCACCTCCCAGGTCTTTGGAAAGCTGCAATTCAACAAACGTTTCAAAATCATCACAGAATGACAGCTTCAATATGGCGCTAAAGGCCTGCTGTCTATATTAACTCATCTAATATTCACTACAATTGTGAGTTACTTTGGCTATTTAGGGAAAAGCCAAGGCTTAAAGAAGTCAAAGAACTTACCTAAGGTTGCTCAGCTGGGAGTAAGGACTTGGACCTAGGCCCTTGGGCACTGACCATAAATAATGAATGCACACATGGGCAGCGCCTACGGTTCAAAGGGGTAGGGTACTGGCCCCATATGCCAGAGGTGGTGGGTTCAAACCCAACCGTGACCAAAACACACACACACACAAAAAAAAAATGCGTGCACAGGATGCTGAAAAGGGGACTCTGGATAGAAGCAAGGTGATACTATGTTACACAAATATTACTATTATTATTTTTTTTTTTTTGAGAAAGCTGTCGCCCTGGGTAGAGTACTGAGGCGTCACAGCTCACAGCAACCTCAAACTCTTGGGCTTAAGTGATTTTCTTGCCTCAGCCTCCCAAGTAGCTGGGACTATAGGCACCCACCACAACGCCTGGCTATTTTTTTGTTGTAGTTGTCATTGTTGTTTAGCAGGCCCAGACTGGGCTCAAACCCACTAGCCTTGTTGTATATGGCCAGTGCCCTACCCACTGAGCTACAGGCACCACCCATGAATGTTATTGTTACTGAACATTTTACACATTCTGAAATTGGAAGATGGCTTACAGACAATTTATACCTTTCACATGGTAATGTTCCTTTTTTCGAGTGAAATGGTGTTATTAAACAAATGAAGTGTCTCACAAGTCATGGTATCTTAACTTGGAGGAAATAAAATTATAGTAATACTGGACAGGAAAAGATAATTTTCATTTAGCATTTAAAGAGCACTTACCATGTGCCCAGAACTATTCTAAGTACTTTACATAAAATAGCTCAATTCATCCTTAAGGCCAGCCTCTAAGGCATTTGCAGATGAGGAGATGGAGACCCTTAGAGGGAAACCACTTGCCCAAGGTCACACAGCGAGAGAAAGAGCTGGGATTAGGAACCCAGATGGTCTGTTTCCAGTCTGGGCTCTGAGAAGAAAAGAATTTGGGAGGTCAGGCTGGAGCTGGCTTTCAGAGGGAGCTGGGGAAGAGCCTGCATGGGGAGAAATGAGCTGTGGAGGTGAGGGGCTCCAGCAGAGAAACAGCATAAAGGCTTTCAGGCAGAAAGCAGAGGTGAGGAGTCAGGCTCAGGCCTAGGCTACTTAGAGCTGGGGCTGCACAGCAGAGACTCCTTGGGGCCTCCCAGGGAGTGGAAAAAAGAAGAGGGGTCCAGTGGGAGGGCCCAGGCTGGGGAGTACTTGAGTCCAGGGAAGAGCTGATCACTCTCCAGGGACGGGACAGACGTTGGAGAAGTGCAGCATGTGCTCGGGAAATGACCAGATTGGATTACAGGGAAGATTAAAGGAGCTAAATCGGGCTGGGGCTGGGGGGAGGTGTCTAAGAAGGGAACTACAAAGGGCCAGCAACCAAGCTACTGGGGACATATGGGTGGGGGCAGGGATCCCATACCAGGCCACTAGGCCGGAAGCTCTATCGACCCCATAAGGCCAGGAATGTGGGGTCAGCAAGCAGGGTCATCCTCACTTAGAGCTGGGGGTGGGGTGGGAGGAAAAACTCTGAACAGATGAGAGGTTGGGCAGAAGCAGAGACTGAACTTGTAGAGGGAAAAATTGAGGTGCAGACTCAACCCCAACCTGAGATGGGCAGCTCCAAGCCTTGTCCTGGTTGGGAAGTGGGGAGCACCATTGCATGTAGTGTGTTAGTGGGGAGCTCCCTGCGGGGCACAGAGCAGTAGCTGGCAACAGCATCCACAGGCCCAGCCCAGGCCTGCCCGTTCTCTCTTACCAGCCCCTCCCCCAGCCTGATTGGCAGCACCTGCTGGGGCCCCGCCCAGCCTTGAGGTCAGGTGGCCAGTGATCTATTCTGGTGCCCAGGGAGGCTGAGGACCCTGAGGGGACAGAAGAGGGTGAGGGCTACTCCATCTTTATGAGGCTGGATGGGGAAGGAGCCATCAGGCAGGCTCTTTGGGATTGTTGGGGTATAGGATGTGGCTGGGGAGAAAAAATTCCAGCACTCTATTTTCTGTAAATTGTAATTCTTGGGATCTTTAACTGGGAAGGGACCCTCTAAGAGTATCTAGCACTGGGGAGCTGGGAAACTAGAAATCTCCAGCTGCTGGCAGTGGACTCTAGAGTCTCTTTGGAACCTTGAAGTGGCAGGGTCAAGCCTGGCCCCAAGTCACAATCCTTGAGGCAGCCTCCCCAGGACAGAAGTGTGGACACTGCTGCCTGAGGCCACTCCCAGGCCAGTTGGGGGCAGTCTGTGGCCAGGGTGCAGATGGGGAGTCTCTCTAGCCCATGGGGGGCACTGGTTCCAGGTTGGCCTGTGGGTAGCATAGGGCGAAGCAGCCCCACTAGCTCCTTTATTCTCCAGATGGGAAATTTTCAGTATCACCCCAACCCCAACTTTCCTGTGGAATGAAGGTCAGACTCCTCTGCTGATGGGGCCTGACTTCCTGACAACCTCCCCGTCTAGGCCTAGCCTCTCTGCTGGGCAGTGGGTTTGGTTGGGGAGAGGAGCATGTTGGGGTAGACACGTCCAGTACTAGACAAAAGGCTTTTTCTATGGAGATCCTTTGATAGGGCCAAGTTAAAAGGGGAAGAACTGTGCCTGCCAGATCAGTCTGTGGTAAGGCCATAGAAGCCACAAAGAGAAAAGAGCAAGACTTCTAGGGGTCAGGTCACCAACCAGGGTTCAAATCTAGGCTTTGTTTTTTATTTGCTGTGCAACCTTAGAGAACTTACCTAACCTCTCTGAGCTGTAAAATGGTTGCCTCCCAGTGTGTGAGAATTAAAGATACATTGATTTTATATGTCAGCTGTTCATACTACCATGCCTAGTATATAACAGGTGCTTGGTCAGTAGTACCTATGTTATTGTCAGACATACTATAGCCCTTGGGAAGGATAAGTGCTTTGGAGTCAGGTGACTTGGGCTATGAATCTTGGCCCTGTACCTGCTGACCTTAAGCAAGGACTCAAGCAGATCTCTGGACCTCCCTAACCAGTTTCCTTATTGGTCAAATGGGGATAAAATATTAGTGAGGGCTGGCACTTCCTGCGTGCTCAGTGTGCCAGGCATCGTGCTGAGTGCTTTACAGACAATTGCTCATCTAATCTTCCCAGCAACCCTATGTTGTTGGTTCTATCCTACAGAGGAGGAAATGGTTCAAATAGGTGGTAGATCCAGGGTTTGAACCCTGACAGTGGCCCACCAACTGCTTCACTAATTCCTTCCCTTGCCTGTACCTTGGCTGAGTCAAACAGAATCTGGCAACCACTATCTGGGGCCTTAAGAACATATAATATGGGCTCGGCGCCTGTGGCTCAATCGGCTAAGGCGCCAGCCATGTACACCTAAGGTGGCGGGTTCAAATCCCCAGCCCGGGCCCGCCAAACAACAATGATGGCTGCAACCAAAAAATGGCCGGGCGCTGTGGCGGGCGCCTGTGGTCCCAGCTACTTGGGAGGCGGAGGCAGGAGACTCGCTTGAGGCCAGGAGTTGGAGGTTGCTATGAGCTGTGATGCCATGGCACTCTACCCAGGGGGATAGCTTGAGGCTCCATCTCCAGAAAAATAAATAAATAAATAATAAAAAAGAACATATAATATGGAGGCCCCAAGAAAGGGTGTTCTCTGGAACCCAAGACTCACTTTAATTGTGTACCTGGATGGTTCAGAGAATAAGGCATCCTCCCCAGCAGCAAAAATAGTTCAGGGGGCTATGGTCTGGAGTGGTAGAGAATGGCTTGGGGTCTGAGCGGACCCCAAGATGACGGTGACTCAGCTGGTTGGAGGAAGAGGAGGGTGATCCTGTAAGGCTATAAATAGCAACTGTGCATAGTGGCCCTGTGAGATCATTGCTGGTCTGCTCAGGCCCTGTTTAAAGCACTGCAGAGCCTCAGAGGGATGTAGGAAACCTGGAAAGGTCCCAGGACGTCAGTGATATGACCAAACTAGAGGGGCTGAAACCAAAAAAGTCTATGAGGAAAGAAAAAAGGAATGGGGCTGAATCAGGGAGAAGAGAGAGCCGAGTGATGGCACTAAGATCTTGATGGAGGATTCCAGGGAAGGGAAGAAGCTGCTTTTCTCCATCTAGGTTAAAGTGTAAGAAAGCAGGAGGCTACTAGAGTTGAGCCTCTCTGGGCTGCCTGGGGGTGAGTCGGTGGGTGGGTGAAGGCCTTGTGGGATCTCTGTCCAGAGCGGCTGCCCCCTACCACTCTGCTGTCCTACAGGGTCTGCTCTCCACTGACTCTGACACCCTGCCCTCTTCTGCCCTCAAAATATGATACCCCAGTCTGGTCCAAGAGAGTTTCCCCTTTCTTTCTGCGGGTTGCAGTGGTGGAGAGCATACAAGTCAGTGTAGGAGACTGGGCTCCTCTGCCTGGCTCTGTGTGTTCAGGGAAGACTCTGGGCTGGGTGGAGTTAGAAGAGTGGCTGATGAGGGAAGATGTTCTGGGGCATCCCCTGCAGACTGCTGTGATTGTGGGGTGCAAGTGGTGGGTGGGGACACCTGAGACTCAGAATTCCTAGGGGGTGGGGTTCACATGCGTTTGTGGAGGAGGTCCAATTGCTCAGACAGGAGTTGAAGCCTGCGGAGAGAGGGAGGAAAGAATGTCAGCAGCCTCTGAGGAGGAAGTGGATTCCATTTCTGCTGACTGGTACAGCCATGTCTCATCGATGACTGGTGGGCCTGGGTCTATTACGGGGGCTGGGCCCAGAATCTGGATCCTGCCTCAGCATGAGGGGCACAGAGGCTTAAGACTAGGCTAGGTAGGTAGGCCCCAGCAATTCCACGAGAAACAGACCTTTCAGGCTGGCTCAGCGCCTGTAGCACAAGCAGCTAAGGCACCAGCCACATATACCAGAGCTGGCAGATTTGAATCCAGCCTGGGTCCGCCAAACAACAATGACAACTACAACCAAAAAATAGCTGGGCGTTGGGGCGGGCACCTGTAGTCCCAGCTACTTAGGAGGCTGAGGCAAGAGAATCGCTTAAGCCCAGGAGTTGGAGGTTGCTGTGAGCTGTGAGGCCACAGCACTCTATCCAGGGTGACAGCTTGAGGCTCTGTCTCAGAAAAAAAAAAGAAAAAACAGACCTCTCTCCTCCTCTCCATAGTGTCAGAGTAGGGAACTGTGGACAAAGCGATTTCACCTTAAGCAAGGATAAACTGAGACCCAGAGAGGGGAAGTGACCAGCCTATTGTCACATAGCTTGTCCCAGAGCTTGCCCAGGACTCTGGCGATCCCCCAGGCCCCAATCCCCAGCTTTCCCACCTTCCTTAATGCTACCAAAGCTCCTTTCCTCCCCCTATCCCTTTCCTCTTTCACTGGCTGAGTAACTCCTGAAATTTATGGGGTACTAGGAGGCCACAGCACTTTCACCTTCATCATCTCCCTGATATCAGCTGCCTAACTTTCTTCACTTGGGAGAGCTGTCCTATTTTGTGGAAGAGGCTGGGGCTGGGGAGGAGGTAAGAGGAGCCTCAGACTTCTCCTACTTTGGCAGAAAACCCCCACAGCGCTCCATGTCTGTAAAAGGAGCATAGGGCAGAAGAGGGCAGGAGCTGGGGCTGCAGGGCCCTCCCCAGAGAGGTAGCAAGGCTGGGATTGGGGTGATGAGGGTGAAGGGGGCGGGGGCAGCGACGGATAGGGCCCAAGGTGGAGACACTTGTGAGGGGGAGGCTGTGGGCCAAAGCTCTTAAGACAGGAAGATCCAGAGGGTGACCAATGGGAGGGGTCTGGGGAAGAGAGGGCGTGCAGTAGGAGTGAGATGAGCTCCAGGGAGAATCCTGACGCCATTCTGGCTGGGCCCCCCAGGAGTGATATCAGGAAGAAACAATTGCCTCTGGGCATTCCTTCCCTTTTACAGTCACTCACGGCTTCTCTGCAGCCTGTGGAGGCTGAGCAGCTGCTGGGAAGGAGGATGAGGTGGGGGTCAGACCTCAGAGAGTGAATCCCCAGGAAGCATGGACTGGGACAACTTGCTGTCCCCACCCCCTGTTGGGGCCCAGACTTTCAGGATGCCAGACACTGAGGGGACCCCAGAAATGATCAGGCCTGATCCCCTGTCTCACACTGGGTCATAACAGGGCCAGAGAAGAGCCAGGACTCATCCAGATTGCACAGATGGTCACTGGTGAACCCCCAAGATGTGCACTCGTATCAGCCTCTGGTTGACCACTCCATGCCACCAATATTTGTGCCTCCTACCACCCCAATGGCTAGAGCTGCTCAGGAGTACCTCGGCCCCCAGAGTTCACACTGCCAGTTCCATAAGGCGCATGCTGCCTCCTGGCCCAACCCAGCTTAGGACAGAGCATGAAGTTCTCAACTGGGAAACAACCGGAAGATGGGCTCTAGGAAAGGGTGCCAAGGGTCACCCTCAAACTGGGGCATCAGTTAGCAGAGGGAGGGAGCACGGAGGGGAGGGACCAGCACTGTCTCACACCTGGGGTCCTGGGGCAGGGGAGGCTCTCCCAGACAGGGCAAAAGACCAGTTCTTGCCCCTTTTTGAGCTCTTTGCTTTTCCTAATCCAAATGCCCTGTGCTGGCCAGGCCAATATCCCCACCTCAGCTATCCACCCCTACCAGCCACCTGCCCCCTCTGTGCCGTCCATGGAATCCAGAGGGTCCTACAGCTCTCCAGGGAGCTTCTGTGAGGTTCAGAGATCTGCCCAGGCATCCATAAGCCCTCCAGACATTGTGCTTGGGGGACAGGAGGAAAAATCAAATGCAAAGGTCTGGACTCTGGAAAGTGCCTGGCAGTACTTACGAACAGAGAAGATGTTGAAATGAGGTGAGCATGAAGGACAGGTGAGTGAGCTGAGGCTGGCTCAGTGGGCAGGGCCAGTCTTGTGGGGTCTTGGAGGCCATACTGAATTTGGGTCTTGCTGGTTCAGTACTTCAGGGAAAGGAGAAAAGCTGGGAATAGTGAACCAAGCGATGTTTCAAAAGACATGACCACTGCCCCCAGAAGATTTGCAGGGCATACCTATGAAGAGGGGGATCTTCTTATTCTATTTGGCTCTCTGATTAGAATAGGTAGCATAGCAGAGACACATAATTAGGCTTTCAGTATGAGAAAATGTCTCCTCTACCAGCAGAGCTGGACATGTGAAGGTGCTCAGTGACTCTTTGTGGAATGCAATGGGCTGCCTGGAGAGAGCAAGTTCCCAGGCAGTGGAAGGATTTAAGCAGGACAAGTTTTGCTGGAGTCACAGCAGAGAAGATTTAAGCCTTGAACAAGGAATGGAAGCATAGGTCTGGTCAGCTTCATGACCTGTGAGGTCCAATCATATGTTTCTAAGACTCTATGAGTTTGAGTAATCTGGGAAGATTTCAGAGAACAGAACTAACTTAATTCACTTAATAAAATGTATTGTCAGCATCACTGTGCAAGGCACCATACCATACACAGATTTGTAAATTGTCCCCTTTTTCTGGTAAATGCTGAATTAAATGGTCTGTCTTGGTGGACCTTTCCATTTACAATGTCTAATAGCTGAAGGAAGAGGCATGACCATAAAATAATGTGACTGTTATGTTAAAAAAAAAAAAGGAACAGCATTTGTATATTCATAAGCGTGCTGAAGATGTTCACAGCAGCATTGTTTCTAATGACACAAAGATTAGAAAAAATAATGTTCATCAATAAGGAACTGACCAAATGAATTATGCTAAATTTATGTAGTGAGATACAAATGAAGTTATTAAGAAAAATGACTCAAAACCTCACAACAAAGAAAAGCACAAGACTAGATGGCTTCACTGCTGAGTTCTACCAACATTTGAAAAAGAAGTAACACCAGTCTTTCTCAAACTCCTCCAAAAATTATTAAAAGGAAGGAATACTGCACTACAAAAAAAGAAAACTAGAGACCAATATTCTTCATGAAGATTAATGTAAAAAGTCCCAACAATATACTAGCAAACTTAATTCAACAACAAATTAAAAAGATTATGTGTAGTAAAGCAGAGATTAATTCCTGGAATGCAAAGATGGTTCACTATACAAAAATCAGTGTAATACATCACATTAACAGAAAGAAGAAAAAATCCACATGATCATCTTTTTTTTTTTTTTTTGAGACAGAGTCTCACTATGTTGCCCTCAGTAGAGTGCCACGATGTCACAGCTCACAGCAACCTCAAACTCTTGGGCTTAAGCGATTCTATTGCCTCAACCTCCCATGTAGCTGGAAGTACAGGTGCCCACCACAATGCCAGGCTATTTTTTTGTTGTAGTTGTCATTGTTGTTTTAGCAGGCCTAGGCCAGGTTCGAACCCACCAGCCCCTAGCCACTGAGCTACGAGCACTGAGCCCCACACAATTATCTTAACTAATAACAAATTTAAAAAATTGTGTTTATAATAGCATAAAAAGTAACAAAATACTTAGCAATAAACATGACCAAGGAGGCATAAAACTTGTACACTAAAAACCATAAAGCATTGTTCAAATACATTTTAAAAGATAAAAATAAATGGGCTCAGCGCCCATAGCTCTGTGGTTAGGGCGCCAGCCACATACACCGAGACTGGAGGGTTCAAACCTGGCCTGGGCCTTCTAAAACAACAATGACAACTACAACAAAAAAATAGCCAGGCACTGTGGCAGATGCCTATGGTCCCAGCTACTTGGGAGGCTGAGGCAAGAGAATCACTTAAGCCCAAGAGTTTGAGGGTGCTGTGAGCTGCAACGCCATGACATTGGATTTGGCAATGATTTCTTAGATATGACACCAAAAGCACAGGCAATAAAAGAAAAAAATAGATAAATTGAATTTTGTCAAAAATGTTTGTGCATCAAAAGACACTATCAACAGAGTGGAAAAGCAAGCCTCAGAAGAGAGAAACTATTTGCAAATCATACATCTGATAAGGCATTGATATTCAGAAGCTATTAAGAACTCAGGTGTGGTAGCTCATTCCTGTAATCCTAGTACTCTGGAGGCTGAGTTATGAGGATCACTTGAGCTCAGGAGTTTGAGATCAGCCTGAGCAAGAATGAGACTCCATCTCTACTAAAAATAGGAAAAACTAGCTGGGTATAGTGGCATGTTCCTGTAGTCCCAGCTCCTCAGGAGGCTGAGGCAAGAGGATCTCTTGGAGCCCAAGAGTTTGAGGTTGGTGTGAGCTAAGTTGACACCATGGCACTCTCTCCAGGGCAACAGTGAGAAAAAAAGAATATATTAACAACCCAACAACAACAAAAGTACCCAATTCAAAAATGGACAAAGAGATCTGTGTAGACATTTCTCCAAAGAAGATATTCAGATGACCAATAGGCACACAAAAAGGTATTCAACATTACTGATCATTATGGAAATGCAAATCGAAACCACAATGAGGTACCACCTGAAACCCATTAGGATGATTATTATAAAACAAACAAGCAGAAAATAACAAGTGTTGGCAAGAATGGGAAGAATATGGAACTCGTGTGCGTTGCCGGTAGAAATATAAGTGCAGTGGCTGTGGGAAATGGTATGGAAGTTCCTCAAAAATTTAGACATAGTTTTACCATATAACACTTCCACTTCTGGGTACATACAGAAAAGAATTGAAAGCAAGGGTCTGAACATATATTTATACATAGCAGCATTATTCACAATAGCCAAAAGATGGAAACAATTTAAATATTTCATTGATGGAAAAACAGATAAACAAAATGTGGCATATACAGAGGGTGACAAAAAATATATATAAACACATTTTAGGCTCGGCGCCTGTGGCTCAATCGGCTAAGGCGCCAGCCACGTACACCTAAGGTGGCGGGTTCAAATCCCCAGCCCGGGCCCGCCAAACAATGATGGCTGCAACCAAAAAAATGGCCAGGTGTTGTGGTGGGCGCCTGTGGTCCCAGCTACTTGGGAGGCGGAGGTAGGAGACTAGCTTGAGCCCAGGAGTTGGAGGTTGCTCTGAGCTGTGATGCCATGGCACTCTACCCAGGGGGATAGCTTGAGGCTCCGTCTCAAAAAAAAAAACCCACATTTTAAGAGAAGGAAAACCAAGGCTGGAGCAGTGGCTCATGCCTGTACTCCTAGCACTCTGGAAGGCTGAAAAGTGTGGATTGCTTGAGCTCACAAGTTTGAGACCAGCTTGAGCCTAAGTGTTGGAGGTTGTTGTCAGCTATGATGATGCCACAGCACTCTATCCAGGATGACAACTTGAGACTCTGTCTCAAAAAAAAAAAAAAAAGAAAGAAAAAGAAAAGAAAAGAAAGAGAGAGAAAGAGAAGGCAAACTTGTATTAAAATTGTAATATTCAATATAAACGGATAACACAAGATGAATAAAAGTCAGGCTGAGCACCTCTTATAATTTCAGGAGTCAAACATGACTTAAGTATTACAAATTTAATACAGTTTTCCCCTTTCTTAAAATGTGCATACATTTTGGCTCCCTCTGTATATATAATAGACTATTATTCAGCCTTAAAAAGGCAAGGAATTCTGACACCTGTTATAACATGGGTGAACCTTGAAGACGTTATGCTAAGTAAGCCAGTCACAAAGGACAAATATGGTATGATTCCTCTTACATGAGGTACCCAGGAGTCAAAGTCATAGAAACAGAAAGTAAAATGATGTTTACTGGTGGCTGAGAAGAAGGGAGAGTAGGGAGTTACTTTTAATGGGTACAGAATTTTAGTTTGGCAAGATAAAAAAGTTCTGGAGATGGGTGGTGGTAATGATTACACAACAGCGTGAATTTACTTAATGCCACAGAACTGTATACTTAAAAATGGATAAAATGGTGAATTTCATGTTATGTATATTTTATCACAATTTTTAAAATGACTCAGACGTCAATGCACTAAAATGGAACAATCTCTAAGATATATGTACATTGAAAAGAGCTTGATTCAGAAGGGGAGTTCTGGCTTGGCGCCTGTGGCTCAAGTGGCTAAGGCACCAGCCACATAACACCTAAGGTGGTGGGTTCGAATCCAGCCTGGGCCCGCCAAACAACAATGACGGCTGCAATCAAAAAAATAGCCAGGCCTTTTGGCGGGTGCCTGTGGTCCCAGCTACTTGGGAGGCGGAGGCAGGAGACTCGCCTGAGCCAGGAGTTGGAGGTTGCTGTGAGCTGTGATGTCATGGCACTCTACCCAGGGGGACAGCTTGAGGCTCTGTCTCAAAAAAAAAAAAAGAAGGGGAGTTCCATATGCACAAATGCGGATATACACATGCATAAAGTATCTCTGAAAGGTGACTACCACCACCACCAACAACTAAAACTGGTTATCTCTGAAGAGGTGTATGGAGTGGCCAAACGTTAAAACTGGAAAGGAGACTTACATTTCATTTTGTGCCTTTACATACATCTTGAATTCTATACCACGTACACTACCCATCCAGATAAATTATTATTATTTTTAGTGTGTCTAATTCTCAGTAGTCCCCTTGGGAAGCTAAGCTGTCACTGCAGCAGTGCGGCCCAGCTCAGAGAATGTTTTGGAGAGCTCCTCTTTCACCTGCCTTCCAAGCCCCAGGGTGTTGTTTTGCTGCCCTCCATGGTAGCAAATCCTCAGCAAATTTTGGAAGTCATCCCAACTGGTTCAGAGCCAAGCTTGGTAGTTGTTGATTTTGACTAGAGAATAGATAGCATCATTTATTTCTTCTCTGCCTCATTTCACTATGGAACTGGGGCCTTGGGCTGGTCCTAGACCAATTTCCTTATGTGGTCTGGAGACCATTCACAGACAAGAGCCCCAGAAATACTGTCCTTAGTAGCAGCCTGGAAATGGATGTACAGTCTGCTACACCCACAGTAGGTGGCAGGGATGGTGCTGCTCGGGATGTGTTAAGGATTCACAACATCTCCAAAATCCTCCAGGAGCCTATCGTCTAGTTTAAGAGATGAGACACAAAAATAACCAGAACACAACAGCTTGCACTGATTCGAAGTCTGGATAAGAATATCTGGAACTCCCCCATCCACCTCATAAGCTTGTCTCTTAGATAAAAATTAGATGCTCAATGTGAAAGGGCTTTGAAAGGATAACAGTGACAAAGCCTTTTACTGTTCACCCGGCATGTTCACACTCAGGTGGGGGCCACAGCACAGGGTCTGGAGTCAGTTTGCCTCAGCTTTCTGAGTTATAAAATGGGAACAGTGCTAGTCCCTGCCTCTTAGGGTTGCTGAAGAAATGGAAAGCATGAGTGTGGAGTGCTTAGGAGATTCGCCACATTAGGTGGTCAGTATATATAAGGTATTTATTATTGTTATTATATTCATTAGTCACACCTGGGCTTCTTAGGGCCTAGTAGCCAGGCATGGCAAGGCTCACCATCCTCTCTTTATAGCTGAGGACTCAGAGAAGTAAAAGATACAAATACCAGTAACTACTTGCCGCTGGTGATGGTAGGGCTGGGGCAGGACCAGCTATGGGCCCCTAAGGCAGAGCTCTATTTCCAGGGTTTGCATTCCAAAAGGGCCAGGCCTTAGAGGGCCCTGTGGAGTGCCAGGTGGAAGTGTGGAGACACAACCAGTGTTCGTGGACAAATGTGGATGTCCTTGGGCGTCAGCTAGTGTCTTGTGAAGGGGTGGGCAGGCTCTTCCCGGGGCTCTGTTCCTATCGGGGGACTGGAGCATTATGAGGGTGGAAAGTGACTGGGACTGTCAACCCCCAGCCTTCCTTGACCATCTGTGGTCTGCCTGTGCCTCCTCAGGTACCTCATCCCCCCCACCCCCAGCTTCTCTCCTGTGCCTCATATCCCGGCCCATGCATTCTCCTCTATAAATATCATCTCTGGTATTTTGAGTTGGCAGCTGTTGCTGCCAGGGAGATGGCTGGGTTGACATGCAGCTTCTGACAAAACACAAACCCCTGGGGTGTGTGTGTGTGTGTGTGTGTGGGTGGGTGGTGTGGGTAGGGGGATGAATCAGGGAGAGGGTGGACAGCCAAGGGGGCAGCAACCAGGAGAAGCTGGTGCGGGGTTGGGAGTAGTACATGGCAATTGGAAACTGAAAGCTCATCAGACTCATTCCGGAAATCACCATGTTGTTTATAAACTTCGAGGCCCCACCCTCACCAGTAGGGGAGATGAAGAGAGCTACACTAGTCCAGAGGGAAACTGAGGCTCACAGGTAGAAAGCACATCCTAGTGGACATACATGGGCGGGCAGGTTCTGGCCAGGCAGGTTCTGGCCAGGATTGCTCTGCCTGCCAGGTGCCTGACCACGCCCCCTGCCTGCCTAGAGACCCCTCAGCCTGGCTGGTCTTTGCTGAACCTCCCCAAACCTCTGCGACTTCAAGGGAGTCTTTAGGTGATGTGGGGCCTTGTCAAGGAACAGGCCTTGGCATTTTAAGAAATGAACTCAAAGTCTCTTTTTGCTGCAAAAGGACCCTCAAACCAAATGGAAGCCTCTGTCCTGCTCTCACCCCTTAGCACACCCAGGACAAGTCAAGCGCCCCAAAAGGGGGCTGACTGGGGGCTCCAAACATGCTTACTACCCAGGTGAGGTAGTTGGCGGGCCTGTCTCCTGCCTTCCTGAGTGGGTCAGCCCCTCCGACGCCCCACACCCGCAGGCTCAGGGGCGCTCCTCTTGAGGGGGAGCTGGCCTCCCCGCCCCCATGGCCAGCCCAGCACCGCCCTTTCCTGGCAGGACAGCGGGATCCTGCAGCTGTCAGGGGAGGGGCGGCGGGGGCTGATGTCAGGAGGGATACAAATAGTGCCGACGGCTGGGGCCCCTGTCTCCCATCACCCTCATCCACTCTCCGGCCGGCCGCCCGCCAGCCGCCTCCTCGGTGCACCCGCCCAGCCTCGCCCGCGCCGCCACCATGAGCCAGGCCTACTCGTCCAGCCAGCGCGTGTCCTCCTACCGCCGCACCTTTGGCGGGGCCCCGGGCTTCCCACTCGGTTCCCCGCTGAGCTCGCCCGTGTTCCCGCGCGCGGGCTTCGGCACCAAGGGCTCCTCTAGCTCGATGACGTCCCGAGTATACCAGGTGTCGCGCACGTCGGGTGGGGCTGGGGGCCTGGGGTCGCTGCGGGCCAGCCGGCTGGGGGCGACCCGCACGCCCTCCTCCTACGGCGCGGGCGAGTTGCTGGACTTCTCGCTGGCCGACGCTGTGAACCAGGAGTTCCTGACCACACGCACCAACGAGAAGGTGGAGCTGCAGGAGCTCAACGACCGCTTTGCTAACTACATCGAAAAGGTCCGCTTCCTGGAGCAACAGAACGCCGCACTCGCCGCCGAGGTGAACCGGCTCAAGGGCCGCGAGCCCACGCGTGTCGCTGAGCTCTACGAGGAGGAGCTGCGCGAGCTGCGGCGCCAGGTGGAGGTGCTCACCAACCAGCGCGCCCGTGTCGACGTCGAGCGTGACAACCTGATCGACGACCTGCAGAGGCTCAAGGCCAAGTGAGGGCCGCTTCGCCCCATCCCTTCTGCAGGAAGGGTGGAGGAGGCTAGGCCTTGGGGCTGGGGTTGGAGTTCTCCCCAGGTCAGGGACCTTCTCCTGCCTCATGCAGGGAGGGAGGGTCATCCACCACGTGTGTCCTTCACAAAGAGATGGATTCCAGGTCTCTCCCTGTGCCCCACACTACACAGGAGGAATTTTCTTGGGGGAGATGAAACATGGGGTGGAAGTGGGAGACTGGAGGGACCTAGAGCCCTGTGGGCAGCCCCCTTTAAGAGCATCTTGAGATTCTGGTGTGATATTGACAGGGGTCAGGTAGTAGGATAGGTCAGGCAGAAGGAGGCCCTGAGGGTAGTGGAGTCAGAGGCAGGGGGAGGCTGATAGGCAACAGGGGAGGAAGGACAGGCTGAGAAGGGCAGGGGGCAGGAGTCCAAGCAATAGCTCTCAGGTCAGCTGTGATGAGGCCCCGAGTGGGGGAGGAGGGAGCATGCCCCCATCTACTGAGGGCTGGGTCGCTGAACCGACAAGCTAAACAGAAAAGGGGAGTGGAGGGGAGGGATGCAGCCCTCAGAAAGCTTGGGAGGACCAGATGGGAGCCTCCACCAGACTTCCAATATGAAAAGGGCAACAAATATAGAGTATTCGTGGGTTCTGCTTCTCATACGGCAAGTGACCATAGTCACCCTTCTTGGCACCAAAGTCACATATATAAATTGATCAGCTATATGGGCCAGGCTAGGGCTGGGAACCACAGCACAACACAGAGGTGGATAAATAGATAGTTCCTAATGCCAGGGAGGTCACAGTCTGATGGGGACACAGACTTCCAGGGTGTGGCTCCAGAGCAGACATTGGGCCATGTCTTGTGCCCTCCCTGGATGGGTGGGGCCTCTGCCACTGCCTTTTTGGGCCTCCTGTCTCTCCCCAGCAACCAGGTCTTCCCCTTTTGTCCTGAGCCTACTCCCGGGTCAGCCCCCAGCCAGTCGTCTGCACTGCCAGCTTTCTCCTCTCCAACTGTCTGTCCTTCTGTCTATCTTGGCTAGGCTGCAGGAGGAGATCCATCTGAAAGAAGAAGCAGAGAACAATTTGGCTGCATTCCGCGCGGTGAGTCCACCTTTCGTACCCCCTGAATGACTCCTGGTCTCCCTCTGCCCTGCCTGGGTGGTCGGCAACACTATCCTTCTCACTTGATCTCTCCCAGGATGTGGATGCAGCCACTCTAGCTCGGATTGACCTTGAGCGCAGAATTGAATCTCTCAACGAGGAGATTGCCTTCCTTAAGAAAGTACACGAAGAGGTATACCTCAGTCCTCTGCCTCAGGGTCCCTGGGCCATTGGGAAATAGCTGGGGGTGGGCTGGGTAGGGCAAGGCTCTGGGATGAGGGTTGAGGGTGCTGTGTGGGCCCTGAAAAGGGACTGAAGCCAGGCCACACCCTGCAGGAGATCCGTGAGTTGCAGGCTCAGCTACAAGAACAGCAGGTCCAGGTGGAGATGGACATGTCCAAGCCAGACCTCACTGCTGCCCTCAGGGACATCCGGGCTCAGTATGAGACCATTGCGGCTAAGAACATCTCTGAAGCTGAGGAGTGGTACAAGTCAAAGGTGGGTGTCCTGACCAGGGACTCTGGTATCTCTGTCTCCCTCAATCCCAGTTTGGAGGTGCCATCTGTGGCTCTATCCATGGGAAGAAGGGTGATCCTAGAATTTCTACACTCCTACCTGCATTCTGCTTATCTTGAGGCCCCTCTCTGCCTTCAGGTGTCAGACCTGACCCAGGCAGCCAACAAGAACAACGATGCACTGCGCCAGGCCAAGCAGGAGATGATGGAATACCGACACCAGATCCAGTCCTACACCTGCGAGATCGATGCCCTCAAAGGCACTGTGAGTCCCTCCCCACCAGGCCCAGCCCCTTCCTGCCTGAAGCTCACACCTTCACTCTGACCTTGGGCATGTCACAGATTTTCTGGGCCTTCATCTCTTTAAATCTACAACAGGGGTAAAAGCAGACACCAGACACGTGGATTTTAGTTAGGTGCTAAAGGAATCAGAGGGTTCCTGGGGCATCTCCCTGTGTGGGGACAGGGAGGCTGAATATAGATGCTTCCCCTTACCTGTTTTATTCTCTGAGTGTCCACATGCAGACAACATTTGGGCTCAAGGTTCCCTGGCTAAGAAGCTTTGACAACTCCTGCACCCGACCATCTGGAGTTGCCTTCTAGGCTCAGGAACTATGTCTCTCTCTGTCTTGGACAGCCTGTCCTTGACTTGGACTCCCCCTCCCCTGCAGAATGATTCCCTGATGAGGCAGATGCGGGAACTGGAGGACCGCTTTGCCAGTGAGGCCAGTGGCTACCAGGACAACATCGCTCGCCTGGAGGAAGAGATCCGTCACCTCAAGGATGAGATGGCCCGCCACCTGCGTGAGTATCAAGACCTGCTCAACGTGAAGATGGCCCTGGATGTGGAGATTGCCACCTACCGGAAACTACTGGAGGGCGAAGAGAGCAGGTGTGTAGGGCAGGGATTTGGGTTTTGGGGCCCCATTCCTGCCCCCAGGGGCTCACTTTACCTCAACAAGATCTGGAAATAATTTTATACAAGAGGCCACCACTCTGCTAATTGCAAAGAATTAAGCAAGGCCGCCTGGGTAAAAAGCAATTTAATTAACAGCGTTTATAAAAAGAGAAATATAAGTATTCCCTTATCCACCTTCCGAATTAAGAACCAGAAGCATAAAACCATATTCAGCAACCAGTAAAAAAATATTGCTGCCAGTCAAGGGAGAGATGAAAGCAGAATGAGGAATGATGAAGGAAAGGGAGGGAGGAGATGGAGACAAATGAGACAGAGGGAGAGAGAGAAAGCTTTGCACATGGGTAAGCCAAGGGAGGAGTGAACAGATGCATACACGGAGGGCACAAGCACAGCACACACGGGCTCAGAGGAAATGACACAGACAACGTGCTTCTTTTTTTTTTTTTTTAATTTTTTTTTGACCCGGGCTGGGTTTGAACCTGCCGCCTCCAGCATATGGGGCCAGAGTCCTACCCTGTTGAGCCACAGGTGCCGCCCCTATTTTTTAAATATATTTTATTTATTTATTTATTTATTTATTTATTTATTTATTTTTGAGACAGAGCCTCAAGCTATCCCCCTGGGTAGAGTGCCATGGCATCACAGCTCAGAGCAACCTCCAACTCCTGGGCTCAAGCGAGTCTCCTGCCTCCGCCTCCCAAGTAGCTGGGACCACAGGCGCCTGCCA
>CAUYQV010034729.1:0-27691 GCA_963574575.1 Galagoides demidoff | reverse complement strand
GGCGTTGTGGTGGGCGCCTGTGGTCCCAGCTACTTGGGAGGCGGAGGCAGGAGACTCGCTTGAGCCCAGGAGTTGGAGGTTGCTATGAGCTGTGATGCCATGGCACTCTACCCAGGGGGACAGCTTGAGGCTCCGCCTCAATAAAAAAAAAAAAAAAAGAAATTTCTTAGTGTTAATGGATCTTACCTGTTTAATTCCAAAAACACACAGTGAGGACCCTGGACAAGAACAGAAAGGGGTTCTTCCATAGTCCAGTTTCTTTTTTCTTTTTTATGTCATCCTCGGTAGAGTGCTGTGGTGTCACACACAGCACACAGCAACCTCAAACTCCTGGACTGAAGTGATTCTCTTGCCTTAGCCTCTCAAGTAGCTGGGACTACAAACGCCCAACAGAATGTTCTGCTTTTTTTTTTTTTTTTTTTCAGTTTTTTGCCGGGCCTGGGTTTGATCCCACCACCTCCAGCATATGGGGCCGGTGCCCTACTCCTTTGAGCTTACAGGTACTGCTCTCAGCTGTTTTTTGGTTGCAGTTGTCATTGTTGTTTGGCAGGCCCAGCCAGGTTCCAACCCACCATCCTTGGTGCATGTGGCCGGCACCCTAACCACTGAACTATGGGCACCAAGCCATAGTCTAGGTGTTTTACTGTTCAATTGACGCTTCTGTTCTATACCTAAATATCAGACCAGTACTTCTTGCATACTATTCATAATATCTTTTCATCTGTTTAGATGTTAAGATCTATTATTGGAGATGCTCTCATTTGTTGCTTAACCTCAAATCTACTTGTCAGTTTCCTAGAGGAAGTTCTGGCTTCTGGACTGCACAGCCGAAGCAAGGAGAGCTCTCAAGCCACATCAAGGCCAGCAAGCAGAAGATGAAGTGCTGATGGAGAGGTGGGGAAATGACAAGTCTCCTCTCTTGCCCCTGCCACCCATTAACCAGAGATGTTGAGAGAGGCTTCAGGTTTCCTGCTTGTTATTCTCATCTTCAGGTAGCCTGCTGATTTCCAACCTGTTGGCACAGACATGGAGACTCCCAGTGATAAGCTAATAAGTCTGATCCCATCCCAATCCACTTTCCTCATAGTTTCTTTACTGAATAAATGTATTCTTTGTGTTTTTGATAGCACAATCAGTTCCATTTCTGATTAATTTTGTTGAAATCTTAATTGGGGAAACAGTTATCAGAGCTTAGAGGGGTTTAAAAAGTAGTCACTTTCATGCACATGCCACACTCCTTGATTTCCATTTTCTTTCCTTGGCACTTTTTACTTTCCATTAACCACATTCCTGCACAGTTCATTTCTGAAACTCACTGTGTTTCTTTAAGGAAGCATCCAAAAACTGTCCTTACATTGTAATTTTCTGCAGCACTGAGAAAGCATGTATGACTATAATAAAAATCCATTTTGTGAAATATGAGTTATTTGGTTTTATTTCTTTGGGGGTTAATTTCTGGGAATTCATGGGGTAGGGCATGAGATGGCTTTACACCAAACATTAACAAAGGCATTACCTCTACCCAAAGGATACTTAAAGTATGTCAAAGCAAGTAATTAATTCTAGTGTCAATTTCAACTTTTTTTTTTTTTTGAGACAGAGTCTCAAGCTGTCACCCTGGGTAGAGTGCCGTGGCATCACAGCAACCTCAAATGCTTGGGCTTAAGAGATTCTCTTGCCTCAGCCTCCCAAGTAGCTGGGACTACAGGCGCCTACCATAATGCCCGGCTTTTTTTTTGTTGCAGTTGTCATTGTTGCTTTAGCTGGCCCAGGCCGGGTTCGAACCCACCATCCTCGGTGTATGTACCCGGTGCCGTACCCACTAAGCTACAGGCACCACCCAACTCTTTTGAAAGCAATAGAAAATGATGGCATCATTAATACCAGAAAATTAAAGCATTCTCTCTTTTTATTTTTACAGTTTTTAGCCAGGGCTGTGTTTAGAACCCACCACCTCTGGTATATGGGGCTGGCACCCTACTCCTTGAGCCACAGGCACCATCCAAGCATTCTCAAATCAAAATAGCAAAATACCACACCACAAGCCCTCCCTGGTTCTCTGTGTCTAGTGTCAGACAGCCGAGGGTCAAATCTATGTCATATTTTTGTGGTTTAGGAGTATTATCCAGTTTCTTTGTAGCTAAGCTTCCTCATCTATAAAATGTACTCTCCTCATAGGATTGTAAGGATTACATGAAATGAGATAATACACATAAAGTGTTTACGACATTGTCTGGTGCATAGTTATCAGTCAATAAATTTTGACCAATAATAGTAAAGATTAATTCCTGTCTCCCAGTTGGGGATACAGTATCACTGTGCAAAATGATTAGATTCTTGTCAACCCTGCCATTGCACTAATAAGGCAGTTCAAGAAACAAAGGGAAAAGCTGAAATCATTCTGTGCATTGTCCCTTTTCTCCACTCTTCCCAGCTCTCAGCTGTTGTTTTTTTACACACTCATGTGCAGCCCTGAGGCTCTGAGCCATACTATAGCTAAGACCCAAGTTCTTCCCCACCATCTTTTTTTGGGGGGGCTTTTGTGGGCCCCTTTGGGTACACTTTTTTAACTCTTCTTTTGGTAAGTATTTAAGACAGCCTACACTTGGGTAGGCAGCATTTTAATTATAGCATTTTATAAGTTATATAGTCGCTCTCTATATGTATGTATATATATAGTCTTTTTAAATAAAACTCACCTGGGCTTCCCTTCCTATTGGGAGGCTAACTCTATGGATTAAAAGGATAAAAAGAACAAGAACAGAGACCTTTCTTACATCATTCTCTTTATTTACCTATTTCCATTGTGCTTACTCAGCTAACAGTATCAGGAAGTCTAAGAAATGAGCCCTACTCTTAGGATGTTTGGTACCAGAATTAGCATTTCTTCAAAGATTCATACTTCAATGTAAAATTCACAGAGCTGATTTCATTATGACTGGCCTTTTATTTTTTCCCCTTAAAAACATCATTTTAATTAGGATCTTGTATACTTTAATAATCTCCCCCACAGACTGAAATGCCCTAGTCAAAACCTCTACGTCCTATTTACAAAAGCCAAGGATATTTGTTTTTAATCAACTATTTGAATAACAGTGTTCACCCAGTACACATGCAAGCAGCCATCCCCAGCTATCTCTGATAGCTCCCTTCTTTCTTCAGTTGAAGAGTACAGGTACTGCCAGTGGTATCTTATCCATGGATGTAGTTAGGGAAGTAACCCCATCAAGAAGTGCTCCCAGTATCTTATCTCCACCAAAGACATCAGTTGGCTTGAGAGTTATTTTTGTGGTTTGTGTGTGTGGTAGTGTCAAGCTCACTTAAGAGACAGTTCTATAAAAATGCGTAAAGGAACCCATCAGTTCTTACTCAGGATTTCTCACTTAAGCATTGGTGGAAAACAGACCCACATGAATCCCAATTCAGGTGCCATGAAGTTCACCTAATGAGAGAGAAATCAGCTTGAAGAACAAGTCAGGAGAAGAGGAATGAGGGGTGAATAATGACAGACAAAAGGTGAAGGAAGGCAAGGGCAGGGCCATTGGATGATGCGGTAGAGAGAGAGAGAGGATGCCAGAGATTTATGTAACATCTTAAGGAGCAGATAGGCAGGGAAGGTTCTGCAGCCCACATGCATCTGCTCTGGAATCTGAAAATTACTTTGGAGGGTTTTTATTTTTTATCAGTTCCTCTGCCTGATGTTTCACAAAGCTCTAGTTCCTATCTGATGCAGTGCACAAGGAGCCCAGTACCTTGCATATGGGACCCCTCAAATACTTGTTGATTGATAAAAACTGGGAAATAAAATAGGGCAAGTGATGAATTACTTTTTTCCCATAACCCAGAATCTATTTTCTTTTGTAGAGACAGGATCTTGAGGCTGTCTCTGTTCCCAGGCTGGTCTCAAACTCCTGGCATCAAGCAATCCTCCAGCCTTGATCCTTCTGCGTTGGCCCAAAGTGCTAGTCATGAAGGTGTAAGCCTTCATACCTGAGCAGCTCAGAATCTATTTAAACTACATTTATAAATCCAAACCACTCCTATCTACCTGGCCAGCAAGCCCTCAAAAGATCATATTTCTTCACCTGTACTTTGAGACATTTTGCTTCCTCTCATATGAAGATATCTTGGATTCTCTTATTCTTTTTTCAGCAATTTTGAAATGGGGGTGGGGGTATGTAGGAAATAGAGATTGTAGGAAAAGGATAAGATGATGGTTTTGGGGAAAAGTGATGTGTGTGTGTGTGTACGTATAAAGCCTAAACAGTTTGAGGCTTGAGTTGGAAAACCTGGTTTCTAATCCACTGAACCAGTAACTTGTATGACAAGTCATTTGATTTGCCATGCCCTGTTTCCTCATTTTCCAAGTGGAAATATTAGTACTTATTTTATATATCTCACAAGGTGGCCATAAAGACATAACCTATCAGAGCTTTTTTTTCTTTTTTTTTTTTTTTATGGAGACAGAGTCTCAAGCTGTTGCCCTAGGTAGAATGCCATGGTGTTGTAGTTCACAGCAACCCCCAACCTGGGCTCAAGCAATCTCTTGCCCCAAGTTTTCTATTTTTATTTATTTATTTATTTAGGGACACAGTCTCACTATGTCGCCCTCGGTAGAGTGCCATGGCATCACAGTTCACAGCAACCTCAATCTCTTAGGCTCAAGTGATTCTCTTGCCTCAGCCTCCTGAGTAACTAGGACTACAGTCGCCTGCCGGTAGTCTATTTTTGGTAGTCCGGCTATTTTTTGGTTTTTTTTTTTTATTATAGCTGTCATTGTTTGGCAGGCTGGGGTGGGGTTCGAACCCACCAGCCCTGGTGTACGTGGCCATAGCCCTAGCCACTGAGCTACAGGGAACCAAGCTAGTTTTTCTTTTTTCCTTTTTTTTGAGACAGAGCCTCAAACTATCCCCCTGGGTAGAGTGCCATGGCATCACAGCTCATAGCAACCTCCAACTCCTGGGCTCAAGCAAGTCTCCTGCCTCAGCCTCCCAAATAGCTGGGACCACAGGCACCTGCCACAACACCTGGCCATTTCTTGGTTGCAGATGTCATTGTTGTTTTCGACGGGCCCAGACTGGATTTGAAACCGCCACCTTAGGTGTATGTGGCTGGTGCCTTAGCCACTTGAGCCACAGGTGCCCAGCCAGTTTTTCTATTTTTAGTATAGATGGGTCTCCATTTTGCTCAGGCTGGTCTAGAGCTCTTGAGCTCAAGCAATCCACCCACCTCAGCCTCCCAGACTACTAGGATTACAGGCATGAACCACTGCTCCCAGCCAGTATCAGAGCATTCTGAAAGGATAAACTTTTATAGTAAGTCTAAAACAGTGGAATTAATTGGTATGGTTAATGGAAAGAGGTCGAGTTTAGGAAGAAAGTTCAGGCTGGGGATGGAGAGGGAGCTTCTCCTCCATCTGACAGATACCAGGAAAAGCCAAATATCCTCCTCAAACCACAAATTTAGCCAATGCTTTCATCTTTAGACATCTCCAGAAAAAGTTTTTCCTTTTTCCTGTTCCTCTGTGCCAGAGATGTTCAATGAATTTGGGGGTTATTGCACAGCTATAACATGCCAGGCAATGCGTTTATTAGCTTGTAAGTATTATTTCATAATTAGCACTGTAGAACTTTTTTTATCTTCAAAAGACTTCCACTTATATTCTCCTTGTTGATGGAAATGGTTTCACTACTTAATATATGGAGGAACAGAGGCCTAATGAAGAAATTCAATGACTTGACCAAAGGCCACAAAGTGGTTCTGAAACCAGTACCCACCTCATTTAGGTTTCTGTCTCCCTTCTTCCCATCAACATGTATTGAAAAACAAGTTACTAAGAGCTTCCTGCAGTCTTTGAAGCAGACGGGGGCAGGAAGATCAGCAGAGGTTCCCCAGAGTCAGGGCATCCTCCGGGCAGGGGAGGATGGGCTTTCTACGCGTCAGTCAGCGCGGGAGGGAAGGATACCCAGGTGGTAGGAAGTTTAATCCTCACCTGGAGCTTGCATTTAAAGCCACTTGGTGTAATAGATCATGGCTTCGCGTCAGACAATCCTATTCCTGCCAACATTTTATACAGCGTGTGTCTGCAAATCCCTCAGTGTCACTTTTCTTCCTGGGCACCGTATCCATCTCATAATCAGGGTTATTCTCCTGAGACTCAACAAGGCCTGACACTTTGTAAACTGGAAGAAATGTGTATTAACATTAACTTCTCTCCCACTCCCACCTCCAAGGCGCCGGCACTCTCTGAAACATAAAACTTTTTCCCACTATTTGACCTGCCCAGGTTACTACCACCCAGGAAGCGCGAATGCCTGCCGCCAGGTCTGGGAGGCGCGCCCTCCCACCTCACGCTCTCGTTTGCGCTTTTGGTGAGGAAGGGAGATGATTCCGATCTTGGTCGTCTGCGGTCCTCACGGGTCCGCGTGTCTCTCCATCATCCACCCCGCCTGCTCCAGGGGTCTCCCGGCAGGTCGGGCCGCGCTGGCGGGCTGGCTTCCCCCTGCGCCCAGGCTGTCGGTCCCGGCGCGGGTCGCCGCCCCCGGGAAGCCGTCCCCCCACAGGGTCTCGCCGGCCGTCCTCACCCGCGTTGAGTCAGAGACAAAGGCGGGGGGCGGGGAGCGCACAGGCTGCGGCGCCGCGATTCGCCCTTTATTCTGAACGGGCAACGTCAGCGGGCCGCGGATGGAGCTGCGGGGCGCGGGCTGGGCCGCCCACAGCGCGCCGGGCCGGGGGAGCGGCCGCGCCGGGCCAAGCTGGCTGGCGACGGGGGCGCGCTCGGGGGCCCGGGCCGCGTGGGTGCCAGGATGGAGGGCGCCGGGGGGCGGGGGCCGGGAGTGCGCGAGTGTGCGAGTGCGAGGGAGGCCGGCCTCTAGTGTAACCGGAGCCTCGGAGCCGGGGAGCGTCCGGGAGAGGGCGGGCGGGAGGGAGGGAGGAGGAGCGGCGGCGGCGGCGCCCCGGCATCTCCGGCACTCTCCTGCCGCCAAGGAGCCCCCTCGAAGCGGCCTTGGCCTCGACGCGGGGCCGCCCCTCGCCCTGCTGCCTCGCGCCCACCCGGCATGATGAAGAAGAACAATTCGGCCAAGAGGGTGAGTGCGCCTCGCCGACTCCGCGCTCCGACGCCTCCGGCCCCGTCGGGGCTACGAGCGGCCTGCGGGAGCCCGGGGCCCGCCCGCCCCGCTGCCGGTGTGCTCGGCCCTGGCGCGCCGGGCCCGGCGACGCGCGACAAGGCAGCGGCGGGGGCTTTTGTCTGCGTACTTGCGAAGGGGGCTTTCTCACTTGGCTTAGTTTCTGCCGGACCCACACCCTCCCTTCCTTCGAGCGGCCAGCGGCGTCCGCGGCGGCGGGGAGACAATGAGAAATAAAACGGGGGCGCCGGCCCGCGGGGGGAGGGGTAGCCCGCGGAGCCCCTTTCTCCCTCACCACTGTTTATTCCGGAGAGGGGGAGGGGCGCGGCGGGCAGAGTCCCCAGAGTGGAAACGTTTTTAGAAGTGGGGAGCGAACCTCGGCTCACATACTCCAACCTTCGGAGGCGAGAGGGGAACGGAGGAGCCGAGAGAGACGGAGTGGAGAGAAGGAGAGAGCTGTAATCACCTAATCGTCTGGCTCTTCTCTTGCTCCTGGGGCAGGGGCCTCAGGATGGAAATCATCAGTCCGCACCGCCCGAGAAGGTCGGCTGGGTCCGGAAATTCTGCGGGAAAGGGATTTTCAGGGAGATTTGGAAAAACCGCTATGTGGTGCTGAAAGGGGATCAGCTCTACATCTCCGATAAGGAGGTAGGTGCCCTTTGCCTCCAGCTACCCCGCTTTTCTCGCATTCCGTACTTGCTTACTGCATGGGGGGCTTCTCCAAATCCATCCCCTGTTTTGCTCCAGAACCAACTTAAGCGGTCCCACTGATCTCTACCCCCCTTCGCTGCAGAGAAAGGTCACTCGGTAGTGCGAAGACCTGAGTGAGAATGAGAAGTTGAGTTTGCCTGGTATCCATTATTTTTTCTTTGCAAATACCTTTCTGACAACAATGATAATCCGCTCCCAAGAAGTCCTAGAACTTCTGAGTATCCCTTGCTGCCTCCTATCCTATCCTGGTCTCCAGATGTAGGATTTTTTTTTTCATTGCTGTTGTGGCTGAAACACTCTTATTCAGCTTGTTCTCCACCCTTCCTGCCCCCACCTCCATCCAGCTAGCCTCCCCTTTCCTGTGTGTAGCAGGGCATGCACAGGTCTTATTAGCCGTGCATCCGCCCTGAATCATGGAAAACACACATACAACCCAGGGTCAATCTTCTGTGACCTCAGAGAGAGTATCTATGAGCAGCACATAGTTATTTTTGTGGAAGCTAACCATGTCCCTAACCATGCATGCTCTGTGTTCCCCACCCTGACTGCACTTTTTTACAAAGGCAGTGAACTCTTGTTCCCCCTCCACCTGTTTATATCAGAAGGGAGCAATGGAATTATGAGCCCCTGCCTATCTCCAGGTAGCATTGGCTCTGTAGTTAACTGTGAAAACTGCAGTCCACACTGGGCCAGAGTCTGCACTAGGATCATTGAATTCAGACTCTTCTTTTTTTCCCCCTAACTCTTGGGGTCAGTAACAAATAGTAACATTGAGAAATTGGAATTGCCCCTCCATGGGTTAGAAATTATTTCAGTCCCTACTCCTGTGACTGTGTCCCCTGTGACTGTGTTGGTGTAAGCTGGGAGACTGTCCTGTGCTCTGGTTAAGGTAGCACTGGATTCCGAGTTCCCTTACCCAGGGTAACTGGGAAGTCTTCCCTGAGTTTTAACGTCTTCTCCTTTCTGCGATAGATACTCTTACTCAGTAGATTATAGTTAGGTAAATAAATCCTTTTATGGGCTGAAACAGATACACACGCAGTCTAAGAGAAAGTATTCATTCTGAAAAGAACATCTACTGAGGCAAGTAGGGAAGAGCTCAGCTGTGCCACAGCCAAAGCAATCCCTCTTAAGGAAACCTAGCTGTTTGCACTAGGCTAGGAACTCAGTGATGGAGAATCTTAGGAAAGAAGAGAGAGAAAACTTAAATGGGAGGACTTATTTTTAAGGATTTTCTCTACTCAATCACAAATCTCACAGAAAGTTTTCTCCAGAATTTTCTGGCTTTCTAGTTTAAAAAAACAAATAGCAAGTGTCAAAGTATATCTCATGTCTTTTCTAAACTTCATAATTGCAGGAAACCATAGTAAGCAATCAGGGAGAACTTCCTACACATCAAAGGGAAGAACAAGAACAGTGAAAAGGGTAGATGGGCTACTTTTTTTCTTGTTTGTATTTGCTCAAAGAGCAGAGTCCAGGGGCAAAAGAGTATGTCTTATGGAGGAAGGGGTATAGAGGCAGGGGAAAGGATGGAATGACCTAAGCCTAGGATGTTGAGTGTCCTGTGAGTCAGGAGCATCTGACTGGTCACAGAGCCAACTGCCTCCTCCTGTGAGGGGCATAGGAAAAGAGGACTAAGCGGATTGCTGTTCCTCTAGAACCAGTTTCCGTGCTGTAACAGGCGTGGATTAAAGGTGACGCTGACAAGGACTCGAGGCTTCATTCTGCCCACTTCCCCAAAGTTTCAGAGCCACTAGATTCAAAATTTAAAAAGAAAAAATGGCAGAGCATAATGTTTGCAATTTACTGTCAATCCAAGAAAACTCCTAACTTAACACCAATCGTTTTTTGTTCCTCTCAAAAAGGCATTGTCTCCCACAGCTGCCTCCACCATGGAATTCCTTCTATATTTATTAATCCTTTTACTCATTCTCAAAGGGCATCCTTTCTCAGAAAGGGTAGATAGAGGTACCTTACAATCATGGGCTTGATGGAAACAGAAGCCAGACCGTAGGGAGACCTCAAGGTAGAAGAAATTGGATATAGGGCAACTCCTTTGGCAAACAAGTATAAGAAAAATCCCTTTCTGTGGGCAAGGGTAAAGAATCAGGAAAGGAAGGATGATTTGGAAGATGGGTAATTATAAATGAAACTTTGGGAATTAGAAAGAAAACAATACAGTGGAGAAGGAGGCTTCTGGGATTATCTGTCTTCTCTGAGCTCTAGAATATACTTATCCTATTGTTTGCTGCATCCGATCTCTCCTGCCCCCGCCCTACCAAGGGCTAACCTCTGTCAATATCTCTTCTCCTGAGGGCTCTTTATCTGCACGTGTCCAAGCTAGAATAACTCCCCTCCCTTCCCCTAAGGAAAACGGAACAAGTAACTCTCTTCCCCTGGCTACATTCACACACCCAGCACTTTCCTTTCCAAGGTTTCTGGACTTTGCTGATAGTCTCCACTCTGTGGAAGGAGGGGGAGAAGAGGGATGATGCATCATCCAACATCCCTGCCCCATGTTTCTGGGAATTGTTCTCAGATGCCCCTTGCCAGCACCTTATCTCACTTGCACTCATAATTTTTCCAGGCCTTTGGTCACTTCCCAGCCCAAAGCCAAGGAGCCCTGGAGCAGGGTGAAGGGAGCCTGGAGGGACCAAGCCTTGCTGAAACAAATATAGATGGCTGAGCATTCAGGCACCTGAATGAGGCTATAAGATCTTGATCCTGATGGGCTGTCTTGTCTGTCATCAGCCACAGGGCACAGCAGCAATTCTGGAGGTTGGGTAGGTAGGAGGCTAGGGAATAAAAGAGAGAACCACTACCCCACTTCAAGCCTGACAAGAACTAGGATAGAGGAGGTCACATCCAGGCACACCATTCCTATTTCAGAGCTTGGGAAGCAGGGGCTCCTATGGGACATAATTCCAGTCAGGGAGGGTAGATGTCTTTCAGGAAAGACGTAAGGCTACTGTTACTTGTTAGTTTTTTTTTTTTTTTCTTTTTTTGAGATGGAGCCTCAGGCTATCCCCCTGGGTAGAGTGCCATGGCATCATAGCTCATAGCAACCTCCAACTCCTGGGCTCAAGCGAGTCTCCTGCCTCTGCCTCCCAAGTAGCTGGGACCACAGGCGCCTGCCACAGTGCCCGGCCATTTTTTGGTTGTAGCCATCATTGTTGTTTGTCGGGCCCGGGCTGGGGATTCGAACCCACCACCTTAGGTATACGTGGCTGGCGCCTTAGCCGATTGAGCCACAGGCGCCGAGCCGGTGTCATCATATCTTAACAGCAGCCTCAAACTCCTGGGCTCTAATGATCCTCCTGCCTCAGCCTCCCAAGCATCTGGGACTATAGACATGTGCCAGCACACCAAGCTAATTTTTCTAGTTTTAGTAGAGACAGGGTCTCATCTTTACTTAGGCTGATCCCAAACTGTTAGTCTCAAGCAATCCTCAAGGACTATGGGAACAGGAGCACAACCACCTTGGTTAATTTTTCTGGGTGTTTGTTTGTTTGTTTGTTTTGTAGAGATAGGGTTTTGTTTGCATAGGCTGGTCTTGAACTTTTGGCCTCAAGTAATCCCCTTGCTTCAGCCTTCCAAAGTGTTGGGTTTACGGGTGTGAGCCAGTGCACCTGCCCTGAATACCTTTTGAAAAAGAGTGAGAAATAAAGCGTGGGTACCTTGTTAGAGCAGAGTGGGCAGGAGAGACGTGTGGAACAGTGAAGTGGGAACCCTCAACCGCCCTTTACAAAATGGGACGTTCCCACCTTTGAAGCTTGAACTTGTGGGTTTCCAGTTCCTGTTTTGCGTGCTTTTAATTTCAACTTTCTAAGTTTGCAAGTTCTAAGTTCTTAAGTTCATAGTAAATAGTCTTAGCTTTCGTTATGTGTAAATGTTAGGAGACCTCAAAAGGTCTCTTTCCTTGGAGGTGTGGGACGGGGGTGAGCTCTGGATTGGTGCTGGGGAAGGAAGCCAGCAGGTGGAAGTTGAGGCGGGGGCCAGCCCTCTGGGTTCAGGGACTCTTCTGGGTGTGGCTCTTCCAGGAAGCTGCCCCTCCCCCACACCTGAGCTACTTCTACCAGAACCTTTGGTATTCTACCTAGCTAGTTCTTCCTTATCTTAGTTGTCTCCACCCACTGAGCTGGAGCTCTTTAAGAACCAGATCCTTCAGTTTTATTTTTATATCCCCAGCACCTAGCAGGTGCCCTTGCCCTAGCCTTTGATAAATGTTTCTTGGAATGAATGAATGAATGAATGAGAGCCTGCCCCAGAAAGTGGGTGCTTCTAAGCCCTATCCTGTGCCAAAGCCCATTAATTTCTCACCTCATCTCCCTGTCCCCCTCTTGGGGGGGGCCCCCTTTCCCAAGGCCTCCCCATCCTTCCTCCTCCACCTCCCACAGACCACTGTCAACAGTGGGCTTGCCTGAGGCCTGGCCTAGGATTAGCTTTGGTGATCTAGCCAAGGCAGAGGAAATCCCCATGGCCTCTACCAGGGCTGCAGAGCTTGGGTTTTCCCTTAACCCACTCTGATATGTGGTGGTTAGACTTAAGGATTGAATAGGGTTTTGTGGCTTATTCACTTAACCATCATGTGTTATATTTCTATGGTGGTGTATTTCTCAGTTCTTAAAAAAATAAAAGGCCAGAAGATTACCCATATTTTTAACTTTTATGCTCTTAGCTTTCTATTATCGGAATAAAATCAGAAGTCTGGTTTTTTATGTGTGAATATAAGTCCCAAATGTTATTGTCAGGCATTGGCAAACCATGGTACTTACTTTAGTGACCTAAAACTGCCAGAGTTATAGGGCTTTTAAACTTGGAACTGTTTGTAAACTTAGATTTTCCTACTATCCTCCTGTTAAATGAAATTTCTTCTATAAGACAGGAGTCAAGCTGTTCGCCTAAAGTAGTGAAGGGGACAGTCATCTCAGGAATGCAGTGGAGGTGGTAGAAAGCAATAATGAATCAAAAATTAAAATTTTGAAGGAAAACAGAACTTCAATGTGTAGGAGGAAACCAAATCTGTGATGTAAGTGTGAAGATAAGAAGGGGGAAGTCTTTAAGGAAGAGGAATTGAGGTTTTAGAAGATGCAAAGGCTGACATTTGCATAGTAGGTGGGCAAACTGTTTTAAAGGATGTGCTCGTGAGAACCGCTTAGAAGGGATGTTGTATTCTTCGGATTGGCCTCAAACTTCATTTTGTAGTTGAATTTACATGTGATCATTCATTATTATTACTTATGGGATTGTGGAGGAAGGTCTGCTTAGTGTTAAAAGAAAACTAAGGCCTCTGGTAATCCTAGCACTCTGGGAGGCCAACGTGGGAGGATCATTTGAGGTCAAGCAGCTGAGATCAGCCTGAGCTAGAGCAATATCCCCACCTCTAAAAATAGAAAATATTAGCCAGGCATGGTAGTACATGCCTGTAGTTCCCGCTACTTGGGAGCTTGAGACAGGAGGATCATTGGCACCCATGAATTGGAGGTTGCAGTGAGCTATGATGATGGTATTGCAGTCCAGCCTGGGCAACAGGCTCTGTCTCAGAAATAAACAAACAAAAAGAAACTTAATCTTTTTTTTTTTTTTTTTTTTGAGACGGAGCCTCAAGCTATACCCCTGGGTAGAGTGCCATGGCATCACAGCTCATAGCAACCTCCAACTCCTGGGCTCAAGCGAGTCTCCTGCCTCCACCTCCCAAGTAGCTGGCACCACAGGCGCCCGCCACAACGCCCCGCCATTTTTTGGTTGCAGCCATCGTTGTTTGGCGGGCCCGGGCTGGGGATTCGAACCCGTCACCTTAGGTGTACATGGCTGGCGCCTGAAACTTAATCTTTTTTTCCAGCTCAGGGCCATACCCAGAAAAGACGATGTCCCCCTTATTTTTAGAGTCAACCTCAAACATTATACAGAAAGTTGTATTTTGTTTTTACCCCACACTCCTTGTGATACCCAAGGCTTCTCCTCATTAGAGTCTTTAAACAGTCCATAAAGAGAGTATGTTCTGCTTGAATGTCAGCTCTGCCCTTACTTCAGGACATAGTTTTCTCATTACAAGTCATGTTTGCTGCAGGAAGATTAAGTAATTCAGAAAAACAAAGGGAGTAAAAGTCGTCGTCATCATGCCGTCCTCTAAAAACCTATTTACCAGCACATCTCACTGAGGTTTGTTGGGCTGTCCTTTTGTCTTCCCCATGTTTCACTTCTGTTTAACTTTTTTGGTCAGTTCTGCAGAAATTTTAGTGGGGAATTTGGCCCCTGGCTGCTGCAGATTGCCCTTTTCAGAGCTTCATGTCTCAAGAGTTCCCTTCCAGTGCATGTGGTTCAGGGACACAGTGGCCACCCAGGGTGACTGATCTCCAGCCAGGAGGAGGGACCAGAGCATCCCGTGTAGCCTGGGGCCAAAAAACAGGACAACCCCTGATTGGCAGTCCAAGTCTTCTCCCACAATGCTTTGTAAATTCTAAAAAGGCCATGAAGCAAAATGGTAGATTTATAGCTGGCATATAAGAGGTAAGGGTTAGTGGCTGATAGTGTTTGCAGGCAAAATGTGTCATGGAGAGTTATATTTTTATTAGTTTATTGCATGTTTTTATGTGGAGACAGCTTATATATTGATGGTGTATGCATTTTGTCTACTTAAAGGGACTTTTGTAAAGAAGGTAAACTTGTCCACTAGTGCATCGCATTACCTGGAGGAAGGCCTGGGTTTATTTCTCAGCTCAGCCATTAGTCAGATCCCTGACCTTGGGCAAGTGCCCCTTTGGGTTTCTGTTTCCTGGCCTGGAGAAAGAGTGAATTTAGACCCTGTGGTCTATGAAGGTCACTTATAATTAAAAACTGTAATGTTTGGGTTGAATCCTGATTTTGTCACTTTATATCGTTCAGAGGATTTGTAGCATAGATTTTGTGCAGTGTCGTCATTGTTGTGATTTATTTGGTGCCTTTGGCTAGGATGTAACCCTTCAATTAGAATTATAATACAGTTCTCATGGGAAGATGAGATTGGCTTTATGTTATGGTTTGCAGGAATGTGCTGTGGAATAAAAGCAGGGCTCTCTCTCTAAGCAGTCTCACTGAATGGCTCATTTTTTATTGACCACACTGCCGTTTGGATGGTGAAGTGTATTTTATGATGCTAAGTGTGATAACAGCACACTGTCCAAGCATCTGACCGAGGTCCTTCTCTGGTTTATAGGCTGATGTGACTTAATGATTTTCTGCCTCCTTTCAAGTATGTGTGAGTGACGCTCTCAGATCGTGCAGGCATATAGCATATATTTGTTCTTAGTAGTGTGTCAGAAATGCAGGATCTCAGGCCTCACCCCAGACCTACTACAACAGAATCTCCAAGCTACCATTGATGTGTGTACACCTCAATGTTTGAGAAACAATGATCTAGAAGAGACTTAAGCAGGAAACCAGCTCACAAATAAGGAGAACCCTTTAGACTTCAGCAGCAGAAGGAATAAAAAGAAATGTAAGAAGCTGAACAGAAAAGAATTTATTTATGAGGCTGTTAAAATCTGTGACGGAAGAACAGGCAGGCAGGCACTGGCCTTTTTTTTTTTTGAGACAGATTCTCACTGTGTCGCCCTCAGTAGAGTGCTGTTTCATCACAGCTCACAGCAACCTCAAACTCTAGGGCTTAAGCGATTCTCTTGCTTCAGCCTCCCAAGTAGCTGGGACTACAGACGCCTGCCACAATGCCCCGCTGTTTTTGGTTGCAGTTGTTATCATTGTTGTTGAGCTGGCCGGGGCTGGGTTCAAACCCGCCAACCTCCATGTACGTGGCCAGCACTGTAACCACAGTGCTACAGGTCTGGAGCACTTAGGTTCTTTAAAGAATTTTTCCCTTAATTTTCTTAACATTTGAAATAGTGATTCTTACACCATCTCTATAGCCAGTGCCTGCCTGCCTGTTCTTCCATCACAGATTTTAACAGCTTCATAAATAAATTCTTTTCTGTTCAGCTTCTTACATTTCTTTTTATTCCTTCTGCTGCCAAAATCTAACTAGTTCTCATTTGTGAGCTGGTTTCTTGCTTAAGTCTCTTCTAAATCATTGTTTCTTAAACATTGAGGTGTACACATGTCAATGGTAGCTTGGAGATTCTGTTGTAGTAGGTCTGGGGTGAGGCCTGAGATCCTGCATTTCTGACACACTGCTGGGTGATGTAGGACTGCTGGTCTGTGGACTATTTTGAATAACAAGAGCATAAAGTTTGTGTAGGCTAAACCGGGTTCCACCTGTCCTTCCACCCAGAGGTACCTCTTCTGCTCACTACCTATATTATTCATATGAGAATCATTTACCTAGACTTAACTCCAGGTACGTGGTACCTGTGTTTTGAGCACTTCCTCCTATAGGTGCTGTATTGTGGATCAAGGATGGGGGACACATTCAAGAGGCTTGCCATCTTGTGATGAGGCCAGTGGGGTTTGTCAGTAGCATACTGGGAAATGGCTCTGTCATACAGGTAAGTGTAGAATACTGTGGAAACAGGAGAGAGAAATTGTTCTGGTAGTTTTCACATAATGTTTGTTCTGGTGAGAGTATTTATAGGTTCTGGGCTCCTGAGAGCAGGTCTGTGTTTAATTTAGTGCTTGTATCCCTTCTGTCAGGGACAGTGCCTGAGACATGGCAGTGCTTACTGCATGGTGAATGGATGGGAAAGATTGAGGGCTCTTGCTCAGGTTTCAGGTCTTTGACATACAAGTTCACATATTGGACATAGTGTATTGATGTCTTAGGATTTGCAGTTATTCTAGAAGGTAGCGGTGACTGACAGTAATACATGAATCTCACATTTGTTTATGACAGTGGAAGTCATTTTTCCTGTAATTATTTGGTGACTTGTTTCCAAATTTTCAGTTTCTTCTCATCTTCTTTATAGCGCACTGATCAAAACCAGGCTGGCTGTTGGCAGGGCCTGAGTGGCAGGGTGTGTGTGACCCACCCCTCCCCGCCAATTTGAGTCTTCATTTGATGTTTACCTCCCCGTCTCGGGTTTGGGGGTCTTTTATGTTCCAGGAAACTGAGTCCTAGGAGGAATACCTGACAGATTTACCTCTGTAGTGTCTGACTGAGCCTGGACTGTAACCTTGGACCCTCGGCCCCCTGAGATGAAGGCTCTTTTTGCAACACTGAGGTCTAGCTTTGTCCTCATTCACTTGTTAGTTTTTCATGCTTCAGGGGACCACCTTGCATTTATTTCTCTTCAGTTTCATCTTTTTGGTGCCATGTTATGCAATTTTGAGAGCCTCCTCTGATTTGTAGTCCTTGTTTGAGAGCTGTGGCCACAGCGCCTTTCTCCAAACTCTGGTCTGAGTTTCCTTCCCCTGCTGGTGGACGTTACTTATCTTGGTTCAGACCTGTGCTGGCCTTCTCCCGTCTCTGACGTGAAGAGCCATGTAGACATATATGTGGTTTTTAAACTGGGAGTGAACTATCAGAGCTTCAGTTTACCTCTAGATCTGGCATTAAATATTATGAAACAGATCGCAGCTTGCCTCTTGTGAGGTAGTTTATTTAGTTGTAGCAGTGGAAACTTATAACTAGGAAAAACCTAGTGTATGAGAACAGAATAGAGAACAGGACTCCAGTGGAGCTCCTAACAGTTGACATTGGTAGATTTGTACATAAGTTTTGTATTTGATGTATCCCTTTTTTTTTTTTTTAAGAGATAAGAGTCTTATTTTGTCACCCTCGGGAGAGTGCTGTGGCGTCACAGCAGCCTCCAGCTCTTGGGCTTACGTGATTCTCTTGCCTCCGCCTCCCAAGTAGCTGGGACCATAGGCACCTGCCACAACACCTGGGTATTTTTTTGTTGCAGTTTGGCCAGGGCCGGGTTTGAACCTGCCACCCTCGGTATATGGGGCCGGCACCCCACTCACGGAGCCACAGCCCCTACCTGTATTTGTTGTATCCTTTCCCGGGGACTAGAGAAAATTATGTGACATGTTTTAAAATATGGAAAAAAGAGTACTGGTTTTAAGATTGAGTGTGCGCTCTGGTTGGGGGAATGGGGACACATCATTTCCCCGGGGGAATTTAGGGGTTTAAAATCAATGAAACAGTTAACAGTAAAGTGAGAGAATGTGTAGGTTTAAAACTTGGTAAAGGAGGAAAATACTTTTGAATTTAAGGAGGAAATACCTTTCTCACTTCCATTTTCTTTTGTGTTCTTCCTACTTAAAAAAAAATAACGGTTTCTTCTCATAAGTTCCCTTCTTAGACCTTGCTCACAATGTTTGTTTCAAGAACAGGGATAATGTAAGCCCCGGTTTTAGAGCTTCCAAGGCTAATGGAAATAGTATAGGGGAGAATGGGGTTTGTCTGGGGTTGGGGAGCCAGCCCCTCCTTGGGGGAGTGTGTGGCTGGAGAGAGGGTAGACTTTGAAACTTAAGAGGAACGTGGGCGGTAGTTTCTTATCTGCCCATGTACAGAGTGTTGTAGCTCACACACCAGGCTTTAATTTTTACACCCTTCTTTGGGGCGCCTGTCACGTGGAGTCTGGCCTAGGAGGGCTTATAGGCAGTGGATTAAGGAGTTGGATCCAGTGAGGTGAGGAAGAACCTTTCTGTTGCTTCTTAGGGCTCTAGAAACCACTCATCAGTTGACTGTTGTGGAATCGTTGGCGATTTCTGGAATATTTTGTGATTAATTTCAGCTTGGTGCTTATAAGAAACACGTAAGCTAGCATTTGTGAACTTTGACTCATCTGTAGCAGATGGAAATGTTCCGTTCTGTATAAAATTGGTCGTACTTGGAGTAGTAAAAGAAATGACTGAGTACTTTGAATTTTCTGTTTAAGGGAGTTGTACACAGCATGCTTCTAAAATGTGGTACAGGGGCTGGACTCCTTCTACAAAAGAAATGAAAGTAAAATTTCCGCTTAAATTGGCAAGGTTTTGTGGGTGTACCTTTTTCACCTTCAGCATAACTTGAAACTTACTCAATGTGTATGTTTCCACTTGTGAATATGTAAAGTAAGGAAGTCTGTGCAGATTCCTTATTTAGAAATAGATACTATATGCTACTTTGAGGGGGCAGGTTGAAAGAAGTGAAAAACCAAAGAAGGGAGAAACTTAAGCCTCTGGGGAAATTAAGGCTTAATTTAGGCAAGCACAAAGATAATGCCAAATTAAATCTAGGAGGAAAAGTAATTTGGTGGTAGAGGAAAGGAAGAGTACACTGTCATGTATTCTATAGCTTGAGTTGGGAATGATTTCAATTGTTCAAAGACCTTTATTTAATCCCTGCTCCCTCCAGGTAACCTGTGGAAGATTTTCTGTATTTGACATATGCCTTTTTTTTTTTCTTTGGAGACAGAGCCTCATTTTGTCACC
Organism: Galagoides demidoff; assembly: GCA_963574575.1. Classification (NCBI taxonomy): domain Eukaryota; kingdom Metazoa; phylum Chordata; class Mammalia; order Primates; family Galagidae; genus Galagoides; species Galagoides demidoff. The sequence continues at coordinate 8,504 of CAUYQV010034729.1, read as the reverse complement.
CTTGTTAGAATGCAGTGGCATCATAGCTCACAGCAACCTCTAACTCTTGGGCTCAAGTGATTCTTTTGCCTCAGCTTCCCAAGTAGGTGGGACTACAGGTGCCCACCACAACGCCCATCTATTTTTAGAGACAGAGGGTCTCACTCTGGCTCAGGCTGGTCTCGAACCTGTGAGCTCAGGCAATCCAACGCACCTGGGCTGCCCAGAGTTCTGGGATTACAGGTGTGAGCCCCTGAGCCCGGCCTAATATGTCCATGTTTTGAAGTCACGGTGTATTGTATTAAGTAAGATCTGATTGCAAAAATGGGCTCTGTTAAAACAGGTTGTTACACAAGATGTTACCATATGTTCATTTCAGGAGATCTCACATGCTTTAAGAAAAGAACAACCATCATTAATTATTTGAACTCTAAGTAGTTTATGGTTTATATCGGTGTCAGATACTCCATTTGCAACGTCTAAAATTCTTTCCCTACTGGTCTTTTTCCTTTGGTCTCTGTTGTTCCCCTGAGTACACAGGCTCCCTGCGATCAGGGGCTGCTTTTTTTATCCATTCACCGCACCTAATGGTGTATTGGACATAGGGTCCTGAAAATACTGTGTAAAAGTTATGCTTGCATTTGACAGATCTTAATGATAGGATTATTAGAATTTTCCAGTGGAGGCAGTGTCTTGTGTATTAAAAAAAGTAATCCTCATCTGAATGATAGAGTGACAGGCCGGGGGGGGGGGGCGTGGTGGAGAAAAGAAGCAGTTTATTGAATGTCAAATCAGAACTTTATAAGATCTAGACATGCTGTGAGATGAGCCTAATTGAAGAAGAAACTTTCAACTATTAGGTACAGTGCAGTACTGAAATAGCAGTTTCCAGCAGGAAGGGGAAGTAGAAGAAAGCCCAGAGGAAGTGGTGTGGGTGAAAGAGACTGCTTGAAAAGGGGATGCCACGTGAGTATACATTAGACTCCTTCGTTCAGGGACTCAGTTCTGGCGACTGCCTTTAAAAGGTGTTCATTGGAGCAGCATCGGAAACACATTTAACTCATGCAAGTTCAACTTCTAGAGCATAGTGAATAGTGAGTGATTTTTCCCACCGTTAGAGGATGTATGACGTAGGGCAGTGGTGGTGCCAGAGGCAGCTCGTAGGTCTGGGAACCACAGCTGACAGGGTGTGGCCAGCTCAGTAGTTCCAGGACGGGTTCCTGAGGCAGCTCAGCTTCCCTGTGTGGCAGAGGCACCAGTATCCCTGTAGCTCTGGGGATCTTTCCTGGAGGCCCAGCGCAGAGCCTGCTCCCTTGAATTTCTCAGAAACTTTGTGAGCTCTGAATTCTCTTTATTAAGAGAATTAATAAAATTCTCTCTGCTTGAAACAACTAGCTTGTTTCCTGCAACTTGATTCTCACTGAGACTGAAGAATTTTATAATGGGAATGAACTGCACTGGAAACAGCAGTGTCACTGGAAGTATCCCGGAATGAGCAGCAGATAGCTGGATAAATGGATCAGTTGTTCCCAAAGGGCACACGCTGTCACCTCCTGTTCTCCTAAAGGGGTGCACATACAGTGGAATTGCTTAGGGGGGGGCTCTATTCCCAAAACATAGGTTTCCAGGCTCTATCCCTAGAGATTCTGATTCAGAAGGAACTGCTGGAACCCTGGAATCCATATTTTTTCAGAACTTCACTTGATTATCTCTGAGAGATGGCCAAATTGGATACCAGTCTACTAAACTATTTCTTGGTTCTCTGAGCCAGTGCTCATGAGGATCACCTCCTCTCCTTTTTTGTTTTCTGTTTGAGACAGAGTCTCATTCTGTTGTCCAGGCTAGAGTGCCATGAGGATTTTTTAAGAGAAAGGAAACGTTTCAGAGCTACTCAGTTTTATTTTATTTTATTTTATTTTTTTATTGAGACAGAGGCTTACTTTGTCACCCTTGGTAGAGTGCTATGGTGTTACAGCTCACAGCAATCTCAAACTCTTGGGCTTAAGTGATTCTCTTGCCTCAGCCTCCCAAATAGCTGGGACTACAGGCACCTGCCACAATGCGTGGCTTTTTTTGTTTGTTTGTTTGTTTAGAAGGCCCAGGCTGGGCTTGGGGCCTATGGCTCAAGTGGCTAAGGCGCCAGCCACATATACCTAAGGTGGCGAGTTCAAATCCAACCCGGACTGCCAAACAACAATGACAACTGCAACCAAAAAATAGCGAGGCATTGTAGCGGGTGCCTGTGGTCCCAGCTACTTGGGAGGCTGAGGCAGGAGACTCGCTTGAGCCCAGGAGTTGGAGGTTGCTGTGAGCTGTGAAGCCATGGCACTCTACCCAGGGGGATAGCTTGAGGCTCTGTCTCAAAAAAAAAAAAAAAAAAAGGCCCGGGCTGGATTTGAACCCACCAGCCCTGGAGCATGTGGCTGGTGCCGTAACCACTGAGCTCTGGGTGCCCTGAGCTACTCAGTTTTAAAAATTCTAGTACAGGAGACTTACTTTTTCTTGGATTTAAAAGGATTAATTCTGTAACTTTTACCAGAATGTGGCAATATTTCTAGTGTGGACTTATAGGACTTCCTTCTTCTGTTATTACTAGAGGAAAGGGATATATTTCAAACAATGTGACTGAATACAGAATAAAAATTGTGTTGCTTGTAATGAGAGTTAGAAATTTAGCAGAATATTTTACAGTCTTTTGTTATATAAACATGGCACTTTACAGGCTAGTACATTGTTTTATTGTATAAAGTGCTGTTTAGTATATTTTCTTATCTCTGTTTATAGTTAAAGGAAAAATCACAATGGAAGTTATTTAAACGGAAATGCCTCCTAAGAAGAGAGGTCAAGGGATTATTTGGAGAACTGATGAATTCAGAATAATTTAGTAGTATTAGAGCTCAGGAAGCCAGGTGGTTTAAGGATCATGTGTCTGTCTGGTATAAGCACTTGTGCTCTTATTTGATTCCCCCTTCTCTCTTTCTACCTCCACCCTTTCCTTAAAATCCAGTTCTAATTTCTGCCCTTCTCTTTATCTTCTCATGCCGGCTTTTTTAAGGTACACGCTAACAGATGAAGAAGGAAGTCACCATTGTTCTTCCGCCTAATAGTGCCTGCTTGATTGAAATTGATTGGCTCTAGATGATTGGAGTCCTTGTAGCAGCAGGGGTTATATGTCACATGGATCCCCACTGAAGGGCAAGGCTGTTCTTCCTCTGCAGCTGCCAGGCTCCGCTTGAAATTAGGCAGAATGATTTTGCACTTGGATAATAGGCAGGAATTAACTGCAGCTTGCAGAGTGCTGCATAATGGTGGGAAACGTGGATGGTGCTAATCAAACGCATCTGCATATGTGCATAATGATGCACAGGAGGCCTGTGTGTGCACAGAAGGGGAATGAGCTTGGGCAGAGCCTGTCTGGGTCCATGTCTGAGAAGTTGCATCTGCACAAGTGCCCTCCTCTTTGGTTCCTACATGGAATCCTGACAAGAATAATTGAATCAGGAGGCTGGCATATGTACTTACTCTCTATTGGTTCTTTTTTTTTTTTAAACAGTTTCATTGGCATAATTCACATGCCGTACTATTCACTATTTTAAGGAACATAATTCGTTGTTTTTAGCCTATCTGTGGGGTTGTACAGCCACTGCCACCACCACACTCTAATTTCAGAATATTTCTGTCCATCCTGAAAGAAGCTGTTGGTTCTTTTATAAAGATCTTGTAGTTTACACTTATGGCACACTTTTTTCCTTTTTTCAAATTGGGAATGCAGATCATCTTTGGCCTTTTGTAAATTCATCCTATTTCTCAGAAATGATTTGTTTTCATAAATAGCTACAGGATGTATTTTAATGTTCCAAAAGTTAATCTACCTTCCTGGTGTTTAGACCCAACCTCATGAATTAAGTTTTGGGTGGTGGGTTCACCTACCTTCTAGTTGGGACCTTTTCAGCTTCAAGTGACAGAGTCTACTCATCTAGTTAAAGCATTGAATGGGACTCATTTGTTCTGGTAACCTGGAAGAAGCAGGGGTAGTGGAGGTATGACTGGGTTTAGGCATTCTCCCTTGATGGCTCAGCCCTTTTATCTCCATGTTGGGGGCGTTCACCCCCATTACAGGGAGGGGACTATATGTAGAGGTAGGATATGTATCTGCAGCAGAGGTGAGGCTGCAGATTGGGTACTGCGCCTCACCTCACTTGCCTATGTTTTTGTGTAACTAGTTTATAAACACGATGGGTCTTGATGTATTTCTTCATTCTGGGATTACAGATCTATGCATTCAAGTAGTGGGACGAAAAGAACCACTCAGTCTGGGCGCAGTTCTCCTGCCTATAATCCTAGCATTTTGGGAGGCTGAGGTGGATTATTTGAGCTCAGGTGTTTCAGACCAGCCTGGCAAGAGTGAGACCCCATTTCTACTAAAAATAGAAAAATTAGGTGGGCCTTGTGTCTTGTCCCAGCTACTAAGGAGGCTGAGGCAGGAGAATCGCTTAAGCTCAAGAGTTTGAGATTGCTGTGAGCTATGAAGATGCCCAGGGTGACAGAGTGAGACTCTGTCTCAAAAATAGAAAAATCATCTCAGGCATGTTGCAGTAACCCATGTTGCTGATTCAAATGGTTAGCCAAAGGATTTGAACCAGACCAGGATGTGAGTGCTACTTTCAAAAAGATTTTCTCCAAACCAAGGACTGACAAGCTGAACTTCTTCTTCTTCTTCTTTTTTTTTTTTTTTTACATTTGCCAACACGTCAAAAAGAACCTTTATTACTTTCATTATAGCCTCTTATGCTTTCTTTCTGGATGCCTCTGGAGCAGGTGCTTTCTGGGCTGGAGCCTTTTGACCCCTCTGAGCTTCTGGCCTGTCGCTTTCTGGGCTGCACCCTTCTTGCCTGCAGTGGTCATCTTTTTTGCTGGAACTTTAGCAACAGCAGCAGCACCCTTAGTGGGTGCTTTTTTGGGAGAAGCTTTCAGAAGAGCTGCTTTTTGAAGCTTCTTAACTTCATTCTTGATTATTCTGTTCCTCATTTTCTTTGCCTTCATAACTTTAAAATGATCAAAATCTGTGTGATCTTAGCTTTCCTTTCTCTGGCTTCCATTTTCTTGGCCCATCTTGTGGCTTCCCATTTTGTATTTGTATCTGCCTTCTGCCAGGCTTGTCGGACATACTTCTGGTGGGCACTGTGTGGGAACTTGAAGATGAAGTCAGTGAGTTGCATGCATTTGAAAGGCATGACCTGTCTTCTTACCTGAGTGCAGGGTCCATCAACCAAAGCCCTGTTTTTGATCAATAACATCTACAATTGCTACAAGCTTTCCGGCGTGAGGCCCAAAGGAGACATAGACCACTCGGCCAACCTCCACGAAGCGCCTGAACACCATGTCGGCGGCATCCGGCAAGAAGCTGAACCTCTTCTTATAGTCTAGATTCCTCTAGTCACACAATCTCTAGCTTATTTTCTTCCATAGCATTTCAATGCCTGATTCAATACCTTATTTTCCTCAGTTGTATCCTACATTTTCTATATTTTTCGATTTCTTAGCTATTTCGCCATCTTATTTAACAGTGATGGTATTTGTAATTTAGTGAATCACTTTAATTTTATATGCCCTTGACATGACCTGATATTTTAAAAAAGCTGAAATAAGAAATATGACTTACCCGACATTGGTTTTAAAAAATATTCTATACCTACTTTGTGTTTGTTAATTAGATGTGGTAAAGGTTTAAGTTCAATTTGTGAAATGTTTTTCATACTTCAGTACTTTCTGACATACTAGGATGAAGCCAACTTTGTACTGGATAATTAAAAAGAAATATTCTGAGGCCTGAATTGTGAATTTTATAAATTCAGGATACCAATAGGAATGTTTTCCTTCATTAATGAACAGAAAGACTGTTCTCAAAATGTTTGGGACAGGAAGGAAATGCTGTATCACCTGGAAGCCAGGGCCTCTAAGCCCTGTGGTTGACTTCTTTTGTGAGATTGTATCTGGCAAAAGGGAATACGGGCAAAGCTGTACTCATCTGAGGAATCAGGTTCCGAGGTTGTAAAGCCATGTGTTCTGCCTTTGCCTGGAATGGATTGTAGAGAGATGGACTTATATGAGGACTATCAGTCCCCATTTGATTTTTATAGAGGAGTGAACAAAAGCTATCTCTACTTGTCTCCTAGTGGAAATTCATCTCCACCTGGATCACCTGCTCTTCAGAAATTTGGTCTGCTGAGGGCAGATCCAGTCGCTGAGGGCAGATCCAGTCGCTGAGGAAGGAGAAGATGTTGCTGCCACCATCAGTCCTACAGAGACCCCATCAGAAGAAGAGCGAGAAGAGCTGAGACGAGAACTGGAGAAGGCTGAAGAAGAAATTCAAACTCTCAAGTGTTAGCAGCAAAAAAGAAGCACCTAGCAGAGATCAAGGGGAAACATGGAATCAGATCACTACAAGAATTAAAACAGAATATTGCCAAAGGATGGCAAGTTGTGACAGCAACACCTGCATTCAAGAAGACATCTGAAGCATTGTCTCAGGCTGGACAGAAGGCTTCAGCTGCTTTTTCATCCGTTGGCTCCGCCATCACCAAAAAGCTGAAAGATGTAAAAAATATTCCAACCCTCAAATCATTTGAAGAAAAGGTTGAAAACGTAAAGTCCCAAGCGGGGAGAACCAAGCCTGCTGGTGGTGACTTTGGAGAAGTCTTGATCAACTGAAAATGCTAGTGCCAACACCACGGAGGCTCATCCAGAACCAACACAGGAGAGCCTGGGAGATTCCTACCTTTGTTCTGCGTCCCACTGCCAGATGCTGCAAGCAAGATCCGAGCACATCTTGTCAACATTTGTGAATTTCTACCAGATGTGCTTTTACTTAGCTTTACATACTCTTTTGACCAAATAGTTTGTGGGTTAAACAAAATGAAAATATCTCCACCTCTACTCCTGGGAAACACCCTCTAATGTATATTTAGGGGCCTTTATTTAGGAAACACCATTGTAAAAACACTTGTAGTACCTGGGGACACTGAATAGAATGATCTAAGAAGCTGCAGGTTGTAATAGTCTCTTTTCCTACTTTACAAATTGCTATCGATCTGGGAAGTCAGTTTGGTTTTTTTCTTTTATAAGATTTCTTTTTCTCTTTGAAACTGTATGTTTGATTCCTAATTAAAATTGTTCTTTTACATTTTCTGAATCCTAGTTATTAAAAGTCTTGGTATATTTTCTTTACCTCTAAGGGAAGAGCTACCAGCTACAAAAAGTATTTTGAAATAAACACTGTTTTGGTATAAGGTACATATCTTGGGTGTCTGAAGACACTCGAAGAGAATGGATAGTTCGAAGAGAAATGATAGTTCTACATCCAGTTTGTTACAGTTATGTGACAGTATGTACAGTAATCAAACTTACAGGTGATAAGAGTGGACCCCCCCCCTCCATCCTTGTTTATCTCCATTTGTAACAGTAACCTTGTCAGTATGTTGGTTATTATGCTACTCATATCAACTTATTTTTTTTACCAGGTTAAAATTCTAATTTGAGTAAATTGACAAAACAACATTTCAAATTAAGCATATTATCAGTAGGCTGAAATATGAGCACTCCTTTCAATTCAAACTGAAAGATTTTTAGATCTAGATTGTTGTAAAAATGTCAAAATCAATCACATTATGGGGAACATTGCTGTCTTCATTTAATCTATTTAGTACCATGTAAGCGCACAAAGTTACACGACTAATATAACTTGAGCATTTTTTCATACAAAGGATAACTCCTGAGAATGTAATGCATTAATAAAAATCAACTCATCATTTTTCTACTTATTTGTTTTCAATGTGTTAGAAATTCTTCTAAAAGGATACTGTAGGTACTGCCCCCATTTGAGAACTGAGTGTTGGGGCTGAATGAATCAAAGCCTCTGGATGAATTTGCATAGAGGCCAAGGTACTTGATTAATTCTAATAATTACTTAACCACCACCACCTTTTCCTTACGCTGTATATGTTTATGCCCTAGAATGTTGTATTTGTTATTTATTAAGATGTGATTGTTTCATTATTTTTTTGCCAAATGTTAATTGCCAAGCTTAGAGTGATCTAAAGCATTTTTTAAAAGCATGGCTAGATTTACTTCAGAATAAATTATCTTATGAAAACGGAATTTGAAAAGCCACAAGTGTTGATTGTTATGGAATAACATGTTGCCATTCTTGTTTGTTAGAGCTTCTGTTAGTATTTTGGATGCAATTAAAACTATGCTTTATTATATGGGAAAAGCTTAATAAATTCTGTATATCAGTAGTTTAGGTCTGGAAAAAGCTTGTTATATTAAAGAAACAACCGATGTCTGTACTAAGAAAAAAAAGACAATTTTTATTTTTATTTTTATTTTTTTGGAGACAGAGCCTCAAGCTATCCCCCTGGGTAGAGTGCCATGGCATCACAGCTCATAGCAACCTCCAACTCCTGGGCTCAAGCGAGTCTCCTGCCTCAGCCTCCCAAGTAGCTGGGACCACAGGCGCCCGCCAC
>CAUYQV010034728.1:0-27439 GCA_963574575.1 Galagoides demidoff | reverse complement strand
TGGCATCACAGCTCATAGCAACCTCCAACTCCTGGGCTCAAGCAAGTCTCCTGCCTCAGCCTCCCAAGTAGCTGGGACCACAGGCACCCGCCACAACGCCTGGCTATTTTTTGGTTGCAGCCATCATTGTTGTTTGGTGGGCCTGGGCTGGATTTAAACTCACCACCTTAGGTGTATGTGGCTGGCGCCTTAGCCACCTGAGCCATAGGTGCCGAGCCTGTTTGTTTATTTTTGAAGACAGGTCTTACTCTGTCACTCAGGCACCCTTGGGCACCCTTGGGCACCCTTGGGTTCAGGTGATACTTCTGCCTCAGCTTCCTGAGTAGTCAGAACTACAGATGCAGACCACTATCCCCATCTAATTTTTTTTATACTTTTATAGATATGCTGTCTCTCCATGTTGCCCAGGGTTGTCTCAAACTCAGCCCCAAGTGTTGGGATTAACAGGTATGAGCCACCACACCCAATCAGGAGAAAGTATTAGTAAATCATCTATCTGATAAAGGGTTTGTATCCAGAATAAATAATGAACTCTTACAAATCAACAAAAAGACAACCCAATTTTTAAATGGCCAAAAAAAAAAAAAAAATATATATATATATATATATATATATATATATATATATACACATACACATGAATAGACACTCCTCCCAAAAAGAGGCACGAATGGCTAATAAGCACAGGAAAGGATGCTTGACATCTTTAGTCATTAGGGAAATACAAATGAAAACCATAATAAGATACTAACTCTTACCTATTAGAATGGCTATAATCAAAAAGATAGACAATAGGGAGAATTAGCTAGGAGAAATTGGAGCCCTTGAGCAGCCGCTTTGGAAAACAGTTTAGCAGTTCCTCAGAATGTTAAACATAGAGTTACCATATGATCCAGCAATTACACTCCAAAGTATGTATCCAAGAGAAATAAAAACATTTTTCCACATAAAAACTTGCACACAAATGTTCATAGCATATCCAAGAGAAAGGAAAATATGTCCACAAAAAAGCTAATAAATGTTCATAGCATGATCCATAATAGCCAAAAAGTTGAAATGACGCAAACATCCATCAACTGAAGGATGAATCAACAAAATGTGCTATCTCATACAATGGAAAATTATTTAGCAATAAAAAAGAATGAATTATTCATATGTTACTACATGAATGAATCTCAAGAACATTACACTAAGTGAAAGATATGATAAAAGACCACATATTGTATGATACCATGACTTAAAATATCTGGAATATCCCAGAGAGAAGCAGGGTGGCTAAAAAATAAAACGTCCAGAATAAGCACACGTAAAGACGCAGAAAGTAGAATAGTGTTTGCCCAGGGAAGGAAATTATGGGAAGAGGGGTGGGAAATGAGGAACTGCTAATGAGTACAAGCTTTCGTTTCAGGGGTGATATATTTTAAAATTAGAGTATGTTGATGGTCGCACAACTCTGTAAGTGTACTAAAAACTGTTAAAGTGTACACCTTAAACAGATGAACTTTATGGTATGTAAATTGTATCTCGAAAAAGCATTATGCTAAGTGAAAGAAGCCAGACTTACAAGATTACATATCATATGATTCCATTTATAACACTGTAAAAAAGGCAAAACTGTAAGGAGAAAAATCAGATTAGTGGCTGCCGGAAGCTTGAGAAGGAAAAGACTGACCATAAAGGGGCCTAAGGGGATTTTACCAGGTGGTGAAAATATTCTACATGTGATACTTACACAATTTGTTACATTTGTCAAAATTCATAGAACTTTACATCTAAAAAAAGTGAATTTTAATCTATGTAAATTATACCCCAATAAATTTGACTTTTTTAAAAAGGCAAGATAAAGCATAGCACTCTGGGAGGCCAAGGCAGGAGGATCACTTGAGCTCAGGAGTTCAAGACCAGCCTGAGCAAGAGCAAGATCCTGTCTCTACTAAAAGTGGAAAAATCAGGGCAGTGCGTGTAGCTCAGTGCGTAGGGCGCCGGTCACATACACCAAGGCAGGTGAGTTCAAACCCGGCCTGAGCCAGCTAACACAACAATGACAACTGCAACAACAACAACAAAAAAAAAAAAAAGCCAGGCCTTGTGGCGGGCACCTATAGTCATAGCAACTTAGGAGGCTGAGGCAAGGGAATCGCTTAAGACCAAGAGTTTGAGGTTGCTGTGAGCTGTGACGCCACAGCATTCTACCCAGGGTGACAGCTTGAGACTCTGTCTCAAATAAATAAATAAAAATAGAAAAATCAACCAGATGTTGCAGCAGACACCTGTAATCCCAGCTACTCAGGAGGCTGAGACAGGAGGATCACTTGAGCCCTGGAGTTTGAAGTCACTGTGACTGAGGCTGACAATTCAGTACTTTAGCCTGAGCTATAGAGTAAGACTCCATCTCAAACTAAAAATAAAAATTAAAAAATAAAAAGGGAAGTTTACATTGTAGAGATGCGTTAAACAGTATTTGGAAACTTGAAAGTAAAAGAATAGTAGAAGCCTTAAAATATACCAGAATATATCTGAGTTCTATAATTTACACAGAGTATGCCTCCTATGGATATCATCAAGATTACATAATATTGGCTGTGACAGATAACAATATAGTCAAATACACGTAGATTGTGGCAGAATTCTCCCTGGAATTTGGGATCAAAGTTAGAACAGGGCCTCCCTCTGAAAGACAAACTAGTAAAGGTCAACATAAAATCAAAGTTGTCTGGCCAGGTCCTCAAGGATGCACTTAAAGTTGAGTCTTAAGAAGTACCCAAGTTTAATCAAAGTAAACAGAGGTATTCTCCAGATTGGGATATACCTTTAAAAAAGAAAAATTAATCTGTTTGAGAAAAAGTTGTTTTAGTGTTAGTACAATAATCTGCATGAAGGAAGGAAAACAAGATTTTGTCAGGATTCTGGTAAATACATAGTTACAGAGATTGTTTATAAGACTTTTAAACTGAAAGAATATCCTTCAAAACCAATCGATTCCCTTTGCCTTCCAAACAACTTTGGTTTTCCAAAGTCTCTGGTATTAAAGATAGTACCTATGATTACAGAAATCAGCATTCACTATCCCACAATAATTACCAAATTGAGATTCAGATTTTTAAAAAAAAAAATTTTTTTTTTTTTTTGAGACAGAGTCTCACTTTGTCACCCTCAGAATAGTCTCGTGGCATCATTGCTCACAGCAACCTCAAACTCTCGGGTTCAAGAGATCCTCTTGCCTCAGCCTCCCATGTAGCTGTGAGTACAGGCGCCCACCACAACACCCAGCTATTTCTAGAGACAGAGTCTCACTCTGGCTCAGGCTGGTCTGGAACTCCTGAGCTCAAGCAATCCACCCACCTTGGCCTCTGAGAGTGCAAGAATTATAGGCATGAGCCACTGTGTCCGGCCCAGATTATAATTTTTTAAATGTTCTTTTGATTGCAGTTATCATTGGCAGTTATCCAAGCCCCTGGAACCTGATATGTATTGAATTAGCAGATAAAACTACTATTTTGGGTTCGGCAAAACTAAGGACCAGAATACAGACTAAAGCACTCACCAAGTTCTTCCTTTGATATCTTGCTATAAAAGGAATATCAACTTACAATTTTAATGTGGACATTACATCAAATAATTTTCTAAGACACAAAAATGGCACCATGTGCCAGGCGCAGTGACTCGTGCCTATAATCCCAGGTCTGCGGGAGGCTGAGGGAGACTTGCCTGAGTGAGAGTGAGACCCCGACTCTTAAAAAAATGAAAAACCCAGCTGGGCGCTGCGGCAAGCACCTGTAATCCCAGTGGCTTCCAGAGGATGAGGCAGCAGGATCCCAATAGCCCGAGTCTGAGGTTGCAGTGAACTATGACACCATTGCACTCTGCTCAGGGGCATAGGGTGGGATTCTGTCTCAACAATAACGAAAAAGGCACCATGTTATAATATGCATAATTTGTCAATACATTCATTTTTATTTATTTATTTATTGGAGACAGGGTCCTGCTCTGTTGCCCAGGCTACAGTTCAGTGACATGATCATAGCTCACTGCAGCCTCCAATTCCTGTGCTCAAGTGATCCTCTCACCTCAGCCTCCTTTGTAGCTAGACCTATGAGCATGCAACCATGCTCACATAATTATTACTTTTTGTGTGTGTGTGTGTGTGTGTGTGTCTTTGTGTGTGGAGATTGGGTTTCCCTATGTTACCCACACTGGTCTGGAACTCCTGGCCTCAAGATAGCCTCCTTACTCAGCTTTCCAAACTGCTGGAATTACAAATGTGAGCCACACACCCCTCCTTATCTGTCAGGACATTCATTTTAATTGCATTAATAATTATGTCAGAGAAATATTATAAAAAACAAAGAATTATAGAAAAACTATAGGGCGGCACCTGTGGCTCAAGGAGTAGGGTGCTAGACACATATGCTAGAGGTAGTGGGTTCAAACCCAGTCCCACCCAAAACTGCAAAAAAAAAGAAAGAAAAACTAAGGATGCAAAAAATGAATACTACCAACACACCTTTTTTTTTTTTTTTTTAAGAGACAGAGTCTCACTTTATTGCCTCCTATAGAGTGCTGTAGTGTCACAGCTCACAGCAACCTCCAGCTCTTGGGCTTAGGAGATTCTCTTGCCTCAGCCTCCCAAGTAGCTGAGACTACAGATGCCCATCTCAATGCCCAGCTATTTTTTTTTGCAGTTTGGCTGGGGCTGGTTTCGAACCCACAACAGGCACCAGCCCCGTTTATTTATTTATTTATTTTTTGAGACAGAGCCTCAAGCTATCCCCCTGGGTAGAGTGCCATGGCATCACAGCTCATCGCAACCTCCAACTCCTGGGCTCAAGAGAGTCTCCTGCCTCTGCCTCCCAAGTAGCTGGGACCACAGGCGCCCGCCACAACGCCTGGCCATTTTTTGGTTGCAGCCATCATTGATGTTTGGTGGGCCCGGGCTGGGGATTCGAACTCGCCACCTTAGGTATACGTGGCTGGTGCCTTAGCCGATTGAGCCACAGGCACCGAGCCTTATTTTTTTATTAGAATATAATTAACTAGGTGGCACTTCTGGCTCAGTCAGTAGGATGCCAGCCCCATATACTGAGAGTGGTGGGTTCAAACCTGGCCCTAGCCAAACTGCAAAAAAAAAAATAGCTGGGCATTGAGGTGGGTGACTATAGGCCCAGCTACTCGAGAGGCTGAGGCAAAAGAATTGCCTAAGTCCAAGAACTGGAGGTTGCTGTGAGCTGTGATGCTATAGCACTCTACCAAGGGCGATAAAGTGAAAAAAAAAAAAAGAATATAATTAACTTTATTTTATTCTCAAGTTACCTACTTATAAATAATCCTACTACAGAATCCTAGAATTTTTGTAAGGTGACCACGCAAGGGCCTGTAACAAACTAGTCAACATAAAGAGGTGGTCAACATAAGAACCGAGGCCTACTCTACGTACACATGCTGCATGTCCAGTTTATGAAAATTAGATCAACTTACGGAGGTGGTCAATGTAGGGAGTGGTCAACTATGGAGGTTCTATTGTATTTTGAAAAGTAACTGGACCCTAATGAAATGAGGAAATATTTTATAGTTATTCTAAACCACACATCAAAACTTAAAAATAAATACGTTTGGTCAGAAAACTAACTGAATCAACTTCTAAAAACATTAAAAAACAGTATGGAGATGTCCCTTGTACCCTTCACCCAGCTTCCCCCAGTGGTAACATTTTATATAACTACAATATGTTATTGAAACTAATAAACTGACATTGGTACTGAGATGTAATTCATAAGCCATAAAATTCAACATTTCTTAAAGTGTGCAATTCAGTGTTTTGTAGCGTTTATATTCTCAGAGTTTTTTAACCCTCACCACTTACCAACTACCTTTTAAAATCACCATAGCAGAACTCTCAAGATCAGAAAATCAGATGTGTTCGTTTTTTCATGGATTTAGCTCAAGCTAGAGACATCTTTACATTTGTATTAATAATCACCTTTTTCAGAGGTCATAGTTTTATTCATGCACATATATAATCAACACATTTTAACCCCCTAGGTGACATCTAAGATACTAACTATGCAAAGATGTCATCTCTGTCCTTGAAGAGTTCACAGTATAGCGACAGGCAGATATGTGAGTAAATATTTATATTTCAATGTGGTAAATACTATAATAAGGTCCCCTAAGGCACTGGAATAAAGAGGCTGATGATCCATCAGTGAGAGAAGATGCACATGGAAGATGAGATGAAAAAGTGCTAGAAACAGAGGTAGTGGAGAAATCAGAGAAGGCCTCTTTCCCATGCTAAAAGGCTACTGTTATCCAGCAGACAATATGAAAACCATGAAGGATTTTAAAAAGGGAAGATAATCAGAGTGGCATTTGGGAATCATGCAAAAGATGGGAATGGGTCCACTACTCCACAAGAAGGTAAAACCTCCTAGACTATTTGGACCTCACATCTGGTGAGCACAAATGGGGAGCAAGGGAATGCAATGTATTCAGTATTAAACAGTGTCTGGCCCAGGAGAGGGCCCTATACCTAGCTCCAGCGCACTCAGGCAGAGTATTCCTCAGTGAGGAATTTACCATGATTCACTGATTGTGTTTCTCAAAAAAAAAAAATTGACAGTCTCACTTTCTTATCCTGGGTAGAGTGCCATGTGTCACAGCTCACAGCAATCTCAATCTCTTGGACTCAAGAGATCCTCTTGCCTTAGCCTCCCAAGTAGCTGGGACTATAGGCACCTGCCACATCATCTGTCTAGTTTTTCTAATTTTAGTAGAGACAGAGTCTCACTCTTGCTCAGGCTGGTCTCCAACTTCTGAGCTCAGGCAATCCACCTCCCAGAGATTACAGGCATGAGCCACCACACTTAGACTGATTACTGAATATTCTAAACATTACCCCTAAACACAGAGGCCAAGCAAAGAGGGCCTCTACCATCATACACAGCTTCAACAACAAAAATATTCTTTTACCATCCCCAACCTGCCACTCCAGATTCTCCCTCCAGATTCTAACCAGCTACTGAAGACTTAGCTTACTTCCACACCACTATTTGTCTGGTTTTGATCTTTTGTTTCTCTTTTTAGTCTATTACTTTAATTCTCCCTCCAGTTTCACTAACTTCAGCCATTCAGAGTAAAGACTTTTCTGGCTATTTGCTTTGCCCCCACCATGTCTACCCATTCCTGAAGTACCTAAAGAGAGACAGACAAACAGTCTCACTGTATCTATTAATCCATTAAGAAATAACAGCAAACCAGCCTGAGCTAGAGCTACCCTGCTTCTAAAAAAAAAAAAACAAACAAAAAAGTGAATTGAAAGCTCTAAACACGTAATTCCCAATGCAGTGACAATCCAAGTCCTTCAGGATGTCACTTAATACAATACGGATTTCTATTTGTATTAACTTCCCATTAACTAAAATATATAACACTCCCATACTGAATAATGAACTTAAAGTACATGTTTTCATATTATGAAACATGTATATATTTATAGATTATAATTACACCTTTTTTTAAACAACAGAAAGTATGACTATCACACAAAGAAACTAACCAGCAAAGATACAACTAAGCATTACTAACAATTAGAAATGGTAATAAAAGACTATCAAATAAGTGGCTGAAAGCATAAAAAAGCAAAGGCAATAGAGATAACAGAGTTATCACATCAGGAAAAGATAGAAATAAAATTGTGGCATTCTAGAAGTGAAAAGAAAGTCTACTTCTTTTTTCATATTCTTTCTGCCAGAAAATAAAGGTAGCTTTTGTGAAATATATCATTAGTAAAAATAGCCCTTAATATTTTGTAATGACCCACTGAAGGATCTAATTTGCAGCAAGACAGTATATCATTATACCTGTATCTCAAAAAATAGATTGACTAGCATACCCAATATTTAAAATTAGAATATGGGTAATGTCTCCTTTACCACAAAATTAGAAACCAATTCTTAGATATGATTTCTGTAATGTGACTATTAATTTAAACAAATTTGTCTGAATCACACAAGCATTAAAGTATTAAAAAGCAAATAAAGTATTAACTTTTCAGATCAACTATGCTGCTTATAAAATCTGAAATTGCAATACTTGGTTCAGTATCTTATGTCCTTCCACTATACCAAGTAAATTCATACCCACTTTTTGTTAACCAGTTTCTCATGTACTAGAACCTGAAGCCAGGCATAGTTTAAACAAGCTGTATTCTAGTACTGGGAGTATGTTATGTTTTGAGCAGATTTTTTTCCACTCAACCGCCAAATTTATTTTTATGGCATAATTTCTGAATGGCCTCCCAACAAGCTGACAGGCTATTCTATTAGATAGATTAAGTGTACACGGTGAAGTTGCTGGGTAAATATGCCTTGTAACATTCCAGGTATAACTACCAATCCATGGAATCCTTCGAACCTACAAACCTCCAATTCCATTATAACTTTGGGGGTTTTGGATATTTCTAGAAGCAAAAATCTGAACAGGGCAGGCTGGCTGCTTTCTCTAGCCTGAATTATCCCTAGAAGTACAGGAGATCCTTAGGTAAATTAATTATTTCTCTTTCTGTGTTCTGATCAATGCTCTCATCTGTTTGGTTCAAATCTAACAAAACAGGAATCTTTGTGGCACTTCCTATGTAGAGTTTTTGGAATCCTTTGGAAATCCTGAAGTCAACCCTTTCTCTCAGGTATCCTCAAATTAGACTGAGAGCCAGACTACAGGCCCTTGAGTTAAATCAAAATATAAAGAATAAAGGCTCTTTACTTGCCTGAAGGTGAAAGATAATCTGTCTGACCATGGAGTGCCAGGCTATAAGGGCTCCTAATGATTTGGCTTTTTCCTACTACAAGTTCCATAAAAGTGCCCAGACGTTTGAGTGTGCCCTGAGGCCTGCTGTTTTGATGTACCACTATTTCTTTCAGGTCTTGGGCCTATGGGCCTCTGCTAATTTTTTTGGCTCCCATAATACCACTTCACAGGCAAGGCCCCTTAATCTCTTCAACAAAGTGGAGTGCCCGCATTGTCAGTCATCCTCTATTCATCAGTCTTTAGACTACCCCTTCTTTTTCTCTTTTTCCAGAGCAAAATAACCTATTAGCATTGGCATTCTGCCGAACACTGATTACCCAAATGCCGAACAGTGCTTTCCTGCAGGTTCCCATTCCCAAAGCTCTTGCCTGGCATTGTGTTGACCACTAAAAGTACACCCTACATAGGGCTGGGAACTCTGGAGCTGTCAGGCAGGGGTTCAACGGGGGATTTAGGAAGCAACCCTCAGTCCTCTAAAGAAGCTATTTCTGGTGGCCACTTAGGTTTAGGAACAGAGATGCTGAAATGTGCCTTACAGGGCTCCCCAGGTCACATTTCTTAACTGTTAGTGCACAACTGCAGCTGTACTGTATCCAAAGAATTTTCAAACATCAACTAAACATTGGAATTTGATTTTGATATCCTCTTTTTCTGTCAGATGATTAAACTGATGCCAAAGCGAAGAGGTTTCTTAGAAATAAAATTTATATGAAGTTGCTGCAGCCACAGAATTCAGTCTGAAATCTGAATCCACTTTTTCTTTATATAATGTCATTTCTGTGTTAAACATTAATTTGTGTTAAACAGTTTTAGATTTTATTCAATACCAGGTTTATGTCTTCATTTTTAGTTTGGGCTGACTCCTCTCAATGTGTCAGATATGACCAAAATTTATTGACAGTAATTTCCCCTAAGCAAATAGATTTCTGTTGTTTGACTCAACTGTACCAAAGTAAGATAAACATCCTAAGGGGAAAACTAAAGATTTTACATATTTGGCTTTTCTTCCTCGAAGTAGCCTGCTGTTATATCAACCTGGAATGCTCCTTCCCCATCCGCACAGCTTGCTTTCTGCTTTTGACAACCTTTCACAATCTGGTTCAAATTTCACCTCCTTTGACAATACTTATGAATTTTGAAGTCTCTTCCCTTCCCATCTCCTGAGCGCCATCCCAAATTTGCACTGATACACCTTATCACAGCCTCAGATTCTATGTTTTATATTTGTTATTTATGTGTTTACAACCTCTGGACAAGAGCCTTTACTCTGCCTTTTCCCCCAGTGTTTTAAGTTGTAAAGAAAATGTGTTTGAGAAACAATATACAAAATTAAAATAATCATATTGTTTTTAGGTCAGGGGAGGGGAGAAAAAAATACTAACCAATAAATACTACAGCATCAAATTGGTAAAATGGTCCATTGTAGAATTTCACTTGAAGACAGGCATACATATCTGTAAAAAACCTAGCTTTTGTGGTGCAAGAGACAAGAATTAATTAAGGCCATTCAGAAATAAATCAGAAGTTAGAATTTGAGATTCATTCATCCCTTCTCCTTCACCTTTTCTGTCCAATCAAGATTTGTCTCTTTTACCACTAAACATCTCTGTAACCCAGTAGTATGCCCAAACCTCAGCACACTTAGAAATCACTTGGAAGGCTTGTTAAAACAGACTGCTAAACTCCATCCACTGACTTTCTGATGTGCTAAGTCTGGGGTAGGGCCAAGAATATGCATTTCTAACAAGCACCCAGATGATACTGATGATGCCCGCTCAGGTGCTATGCCTTAAGAACCACGGCTGCAACCAATCCCCTACTCTATTTTCCATGCTTTTAACAGGGTTCACAATTTCTAAAGAAGAAAAAGTCCCTGAGTTGAAACATAGTAAGATGATTCAAATGAGACGTGAGAATAGTTTGGTCCTGAGCTTTCCCCTGGTGGGCAGTGGCTGCTGTGTGAAGCTTTGAAATGATCTTCAACACACAGAAATGAGTCCTACAGCATTTCTGGAGTGGTCCGGAGTACCTCTAAAGATGAATCAGCAGATGAGGTCATGGTAATTCAAGGAGTCAAAAGTAGAGGAGGGGGAAATGAAAGCTACAATCACTGTCAAAGGGGTGTTTTCTGTAGACATGTGAATAGAGCTATTGTACACAAACTCAGTGGTTGCCAAGCATGTGGCCCAATTATTTTGCCTTTACGAGCATGGCACGGAAGGATCTCTTCAGAGAACTTTATTCACACAAGTTTGTGTTTTGTCTGATGGCAGCATGCAAGAGCCTGGAGAATTTGAACCTAAGGGGCTTTACAATTTTCTGTCTTCCAAATCTAGGACATGATACAAGAAAGTTGGAAAGAGCACAGAAGTTATGTTATCCTTAATAATAATTATCCTTATAATAGTACAGCAATTGCAACTGATGAAAGACCAATAAAGAAGCCTATCCTGAAAAAAAAAAAAAGCCTATCCTGGTCAAAATATTGACAAAAATAATGAGAATCACACAGTGGCTTTGGAAGGCAAGAGGTCTACAATTTAAATATTTCTGAGAAGGAAATTTCTCCAGAGCAGGGGTCCTCAAACTTTTTAAACAGGGGGCCAGTGCACTGTCCCTAAGACCACTGGAGGGCCGGACTGCGGGCCCCAGGACAAATCAGCTGCTAAGCAGGACAGGCAGCGGCGGCAAAAACACCCAGTGGGCTGGATACATGTCCTCGGCAGGCCACATGTGGCCCGCGGGCTGTAGTTTGAGGACCTTTGACTTAGACCCTCTACTCTCCCTGGTCTCTCTTTGGCTCTATTCATATTTAAAATGTTTATGAATGTCTCTTTGGATGGTGGGCTCGTTGGCCATGGGTAAGGGTTTCCTGGTGTCTGCTTGGCACCTGTTGCACGCCCTGCTGCTGACCAAGGGGAACTGGCAGCCCCCTGTGTTGCCTCTGCAATAGGTTCCTGGGATCCACCAGGGGAAAGCACTGTAGGCCTCGGCCAAGCTGGGTCAACAACCTTTGAAGAGCAGTTTCTGATGTCAACCTGATGCCACTGCTTGGAACTGACCCATCTGAGGTCAGGGGGAACTTGGATGGAGTCACCCCAACCTCTAATTAGTTTCTTCCCAAGCTTCTGATCATAGCAGCACCATAGTGGAGTTTTAAGATGACCATGAGCACGTTGTCCTTGAATAAATAAGGAGAGCTCTGGAAACTCAGCCAGGGGCAATGATCCTTCACAGATTCTGCACTAACCTCATGGCCAAATGCCTAACGTTTGGAACCTACTCCCATGAGAACTTGGCTGTGATGCCTACATGATGGTTTCTACTCCTGACCTTTAGGCTGTGACCAGTGGAAAGCCATGCCCTTTCTCCCTGGTTGTTGAGCATTTTGTGTCACAAAGGATGTACTTCAGCTGGTGCTGAGCAGACTCTAGGAACGTCTTTCCTGCATTAACCTGTGTGATAGCTGTAGTCATAGCAGAGAAAAAAAATCACCTAGAAATTTATGGGCACTTATGTGTCAAGTAGATAGCTTTCACTTTATCTTGCACAACTATCAGGTTTTATCTGAAGAAGTTCAATAAAACAATTTAAAGCAAAAATAAATGTTTATACACATGCAAAGAGTTCGGCAGCACCCGTGGCTTATTGAGTAGGATGCCAGTTCCATATACAAAGGGTGGCAGGTTCAAACCCGGCCCCTGCCGAACTGCAACAAAAAATAGCCAGGCATTGTGGCAGGCACCTATAGTCCCAGCTACTCAGGAGGCTGAGGCAAAAGAATCGCCTAGGCCCAGGAGTTGGAGGTTGCTGTGAGTTGCGTGACACCACGGCACTCTACCAAGGGAGATAAAGTGAGACTCTGTCTCTACCAAAAAAAAAAAAAGTTCAAAGAGTTGTATTGGTCACCAGGGTCTAGAGCAGTGGTTCTCAACCTGTGGGTCACGACTCACAGGAACTGTATTAAAGGGCCGTGGCATTAGGAAGGTTGAGAACCTAGAGAATCTTAAAGGATGGAAGACTCCCTTCAATTGCTAAGACAGACATGACTCTGTTTTGCTCTCTTAGGGGAAACACCATTCACTGTGCAACATAGGAATGGAGAGAGTACCCTCCGCTGCATAAAAAAATACTCAAAGTCAAGGCCAGAAACCCCCTCCCTCCCCCCCCCAGGAGAACAGCACTTGCCACCCTCAGCAAAACACAGGTGAGAAACAGCAGCTATAAGGTTGCTGCCAATCTTCCATGATATTCTCATCTGCACGTTAAGCGTTGGCTAGGTGCACCTGAGGGAATAACAACTCACAAGAGGTTGCTCCATGAAACAGGGTCTTCAGAGTCAGAATGTTACCAACAAGAATATCAAAGATAAATTCAGCTTAAAATAGGTATAACTAGAAGCCAGCTGAGAAGCACAGTTCACTTCCTCTTGGGTCAAGAAGTTAGAAAATGAGGCTAGGAGGAGGTCTGCATCCTGTTTTATGCAATACTGACATAGGGATAAAAGGGTGAAGGAGATTTCTGTGGCTACTGTGATCCCTACACTCAAAATTCTAATTCTGGAAGACTTCTAATGTTCCATAAAGCCCCACACTACACACTGTTCATTTGATCTAAGGCCTCTAAACCTGCAGAGATGGGAGTGGGGAGAAGCCTGAAAGACTTGAAATCCTAAGAGACAAACCAAAAAGTCATAGGAGCTATGAAGACTGGGGCTCCACTAATTCAACAAAGGATAATTTCAGAAAGTTATCAGGGACTTCAAAGGCTCCATAAATACCACATTTGCATACTGTACTTCTTACCAGAAAGAGGGATTGCAGCAAAATGGTTTGTAATGGGATGTGTTGAAACTATAAAAAGGCTTATGTAATTGTTAGAAAATGTTTACTGTTTTCAGGAATAAGAAATTTTAAAGTGTTTTAGTTAACACAGCAATCATTTAACACAATCAAATTAACATATTTATTGAACTATAACTACGTAAGGCACTGAACTAGATACTATAATTCTTAAGGTTCATCTTACAACTTTCTCTTACTCCATTCTTCATAAATTCTAAAGTATAATCTACCATAAAAATTTTAAAGTAATCTCAAATATTTTAATGCAGAAATGTATCATTAGTAAATCTCTCCTAAAACTAGTGCCTTGCTTCCTCTTATTTTGGGTTAAACATTTTCATACCTGCTCATATATCACTCCAAATGTATAACCAAAAAAAATGACCATTTTTTGTTTTCAGGTTGTGACTGTCTGATTTTGCTTTCACAAATATCTTTTTTTTTAAATGTATTATATTAGCGATAGAACAGACATAATAAATGAGTCTCTAGGCAATATAACAGAGGACTCAAAAGCCATATGCTCTTTTATTGAGCACTATGCTGAATTGCCTCCCCTAGCATATTCATTCCAAACATTTAATAGAATGCAAATTCATACAAATACCCATGAGTAAAATCTGCTGTGGTGAATGCTTCTAGATTTCTCTTGGATGCCTTGACACTTCCTTAAACAGCACTATTTCGAAAAGAAAAAGAATGAGAGCACAATTTTGTACCTAGAATTTATCTTTTATATTAAAAAGGCTACTTTGTGGGCGGCGCCTGTTGCTCAGTGGGTAGGGCACCAGCCCCATATACTGAGGGTGATGGGTTTGAATTCGGCCTGGGCCAAATTGCAGCAGAAAAATAGCCAAGCGTTGTGGTGGGCACCTGTAGTCCCAGCTACTCAGGAGGCTGAGGCAAGAGAATTGCCTATGCCCAGGAGCTAGAGGTTGCTGTGAACTGTGATGCACTCTACCCAGGGCGATAAAATGAGACTCTCATCTCTACAAAAAAAAAAAAAAGGCTGCTTTGCATTAGTTTCATACAATAACTATTTAATATAGAAATGAGAAACAATACTTTTAGGATCCTAGAAGGCTAATTTTGGAACTACTTAGTTTCAAGAGTTAAGAGTTTAATTGACAGGCTACAGTAACAGATCCTCAAACAGCGTAATTACCTGTTAAAATTTTTTTAAAAATCAATATTCATGAAAAAAAAACAGCTTTGTGTTTTTTCCCCTGTGAATATAATTATCCTAATTCTCTAACAACATCCTTTTTGCATTAATGAAATCAAGGACTGCGCTTACCAAATATGAAACAGAAGTTCTTAGAAAGACAAATCACAGCCTAGGCAACAAATGCCCCTGTAAATCCAAAGACTTGGTAGAACAGAAGGGAAGTATATGTAAACTCTCGAATACAAAAGAAGAGTTCTAATAAAGAATAAAGTTCTGGCTCAGCACCTGTGGCTCAAGTGGCTAAGGCGCCAGCCACATACACCTAAGGTGGCAGGTTCAAATCCAGCCCGGGCCCGCCAAACAACAATAATGGCTGCAACCAAAAAATAGCCGGGCACTGCGGTGGGCGCCTGTGGTCCCAGTTACTTGGGAGGCTGAGGCAGGAGACTCACTTGAGCCCAGGAGTTGGAGATTGCTGTGAGCAGTGAAGCCATGGCACTCTACCCAGGGGGACAGCTTGAGGCTCTGTCTCAAAATAAAAAAAAAAAAAAAAAAGAATAAAGTTCTTCCATCCTGGGATTTTACAATTTCACTGAGACGAATCAGAAATCATTTCAAGGAGACTAAAGGCTTAAACTGACTTATTTGAATAAAGGCACAATGTATGGTATATTAATCTGTTTAGACGTTCTTTATTATTCATAATATTTCCAAGTTATTGTCTTTTTACTGTGAAAGAAGTTAATATTCCCATTATATAGATGAGAAAATTAAGGCACAAGGAGGTTAAGTGAGTTGGAGAGTCAGAATGCAGAGAGGAAACAAAGGTAGGATGAAAAGACAAAAAGACCAGTGTCAAAATGGAGTATGGGCACCTAGTAACTTTTAGTAAGTTGGCCTCCTGGACCTGTTCTTTTCATCTGTAAAATAGGTAAATAGGTATAACACCACCTACCTCTCAAATGTTTGAAGTAAGGCTTCAGCAAAGTACTTAACAGAATGTTTAGTTCATAGCCATTCAACTCACATAGTCAACTTTCTTAACAACCCACAATCCTATTTTATTTCACCCGGTACAGTGGATATATAACCAATCCATAATGCTATTGGGAAGTAAATAAGATACTGCATATAGTGTGCTTGGCAAGCACAAGGTTCAATACATTTATTCTCTCCCTCCGTCCTTTACCCTACAGTTACTAAATGGTTGAGCAACAATCAAATCCAAATATTCATTCCACTATGGAACTGTCTCAGCACACACATTTTATTTATGGTAGGATCTTACTCAACCACAAAATTTAAACTATCTGATTAATTAGTCATTTTAATGTGTCCCCAGTAAAATCAAATTCATCTCTAGAGTAGGTTCACCTTTCAGCAATCACAAAAAGGGTAATTAATATTTCTGACATGCAAATATGTATTTTTTCAGTACATATTTATATTGGAAATTCTGAAATATATATTCTTAATAACTTACAAACTACTCTAACCTGAGAAATAGTTAAAAATTTATTCCTTAGATGCTAGGCACAGCTGTGCCCTATAGTCCCAGCCACTCAGGAAGCTAAGACAGGAGGATCACCTGAGCTAAGAAGTTTAGGTCCACTCTGAGCAACATAGCAAGACCTTTGTCTTTAAATAAAATAAATTCCTTAGGACAGTATACATCTAGTATAGTATACATTTAGTGTAAGCATCTAAATGACTTCATTCAGTATACTAAGTTCAAAGATATTAGATAAGGAAAATGAAAAATGTTCATTTTTCACTTTCCCTATTTTCTCCCAGATAAAATAACAAAAGTGACAAATGTGGTAAATATATAAGTAAAACAGATGAGTGAAAAATAGATGAGTGGGGACCACATCTGCATTTATGAGGCAATGACCTTCAAAACTGGCACTGAAGAACAGTGTTCTTCACAGGAGAGCAATTACACTACAACCCTCCCAAGTATACTTTCATTTCTCAGGGTCTACAACTACATTTGCATATCAGAAAGAATAAAAGAACAGTCCGTAACTGTGGTAACCTTCATTGAGAAAATATAAGCATTTTCATTACCTTAATATCACATCTTAAATGTCAGATCAGTATAATAGCTGCATTATGAAAGGACAGACCAATATTTTGACAGAATTTCCTACAACTGAAATTTACCAAATGTAGCCATCATAACTCCAACCCAGTAATACATTTCTGATTCTGCAATACCCTAGATGGTCTTTGATTATCTCAAGAGACACTAAAATCTTTCTAAAATAGATAACCATCCTGAAACAAAAATACAGCATACAACACTTTAAGGAAAAGGAGTTCAATTATGACCAAAAAATTTGAAAATACATAGTATACAGTACTGCAAACGCCTAAAATGTTGGGAATACTGCTTAACCGAGTAAGAAGCTCGGATCCTTTCTATACTGATTCAAAAGCTCTGTGCCCAGGGTTTGACAAATGAGCACATGCACACATATACACACTTACAGAAATGTAAAAGGGGAAAACTTCTTAAGGTCAATTTCTAAATACTGAAAAGCTAAATGCAAAAAAAAAAAGTCAATTTCATAGAAGATACTGTCTTTTTCTACATTTCCTCACATGGGTAAAAACAAAAGCCACTCACAATAGTAGTGCCAAAGAATGACAACATCACATATACTTTAGAATTCCTCTGTTTTTCAAATTCCATACAAGAATCACAATGCACAATCACTAACATGGTTAGATAATGGACACTTACTACAGTGTGGCCATATTACACTCACCTAAATTTTTTTAAAGTGGCCTAGATTTTCTCATAACATTAAATTGCAAATGTAAAATAAGAGCAATAGGAAATAAAATACAACCATAGCAGGATATAGCAAGCACAAATCCAGTAAGTCCTCTTTAAATTAAAAATATTCTTTTATCAATAGTACTAAAAACTACCCACAATTCTAACACCAACTAACCAACCTCAAACCTTCCACTAACTGGGGAAAAATAACTGGATGCCTTATTGTGTGATACCTTAAAACCACAAGGTTATCAATCATTTCTAGCAGAATGGTGATGTGAATTGTGTTTCTTTTTATTATTATTTTTCCAAAGTCTCAAAAAATAGCAATATTTATAAATAAAAATATAAGATAATTTCAAAAAACAGATCATGCCAAATCTTATAGACAACAGAAAAAGAAGAAATAACTTCAAAATCATTTTACTTCATCTGGAATGCCTTATATTAAAATTGGAAAAAATATATTATAAAGGGAAATTACAAACATATTTCACTTGTAAATAAGGATGCAATATCCTAAATAACATATTAACAAGTTGAATTAAAAATTATGTTTCATTTGTACTTTATACCTTGGCAAAAGTGAATCATCTGCCCCTGAAATTTTTATTTCACCACATACCCCAAAGTATTCTTGGGACTCATGAAGTTTAAATCTCACACTGCTCTTTATATGCTATTGTGTAAATGCTTTAAATTTTAAAACAAAAGGATAAAGACTTTTTAAAAGCTCTTGACAATGCATTCACATAGTAAAGATGACAATTCAATGTTTTCTCCTATCCCACCAAAACAAAAAGGAAAAAATTGTACATAGCACAATGATACAATAGAAACAAAAAGTAGTGTGCTACTCGTTCAGTAAGGACAGAATACATAGCATCTCTCCATCATATTCAACTACAAAAACCCTTTCACTTGATGACTAGCATCTGTATAACTGCTTAGTCTGTATTTAAGTGGCCTTAAAAAAGAGATCTTATGTTCTTTCTCTACCCTCATGGATCTTTGGCAGGAGTCAGCACTTAACGCCCAGAACTGGTCTTGGGGGGGGGGGGTGGAGAAAAGAGAAAGTGGCGAGAAGGCTGAACTGAGCACCGAGTCAGCAGAGAGCAGCTGCTCTCATACACTACCGAGAACACTACGCTATTTTCCGCTATTAAGCACTGTCAGCAAAAATAAATAAATAAGGGGGCGGGGGCAGGGAGACACTGAGGAGGGGGGGGACTCGGGCAGACGGTTTTTGTCTGTCACATCTGAGCCGAGAAGCCTCCTCTGGTTTTATGCTGCAAAGGCAAGGGATCAGGTGAGACCCCTCCGGGTCCAACTCTATTTACTTCTCCACAAAGAGCAATTTCGGGCGGTAAAACCGCAGGATCCTCCCAGCTCATGAACTAAACACTGGAGCATTGTCAATGTTTTCAATCTCTGACTTTTTTATATAAAGGAGAGGGGGCTGTGACTGCATTCCCGGGAAAGGCTACTATTCCTGACGTGCCATACAGCAATAGTGAAGGAACATAAGCAAGAGGTTGTAAAAATCCCTTCAAAAATACCAGGTTCTGAAATAAATGCTGTGCAGCATTATCGTATTGTTGGCGTTTTGTAAGTCACCGATTCTTCTTGGCCACAGCCAGCCCCTAAATCGCTAGGACTTGTTGATAAATCATTATCCCATGCCCCCTAAAACTACCCTACACAATAAGCTTTGGGGATCGAAAGCGGGAGGGGGGCTAAATTTTTAAAGCCCAGAGGGCTGGGCTGCCTTCAATAGGCCACTCTGCCTGGGCTGCGCGTTCAGTTCTACCGTCTGAAAGCTCTGACTCACAAATGCTGGGGGGGAAATTATGACATAAACCATTATCCTTCCAACCAAAGAGAGATAAGAAACGCCAGACGTCCTTGCCCCGCCGGAGAGCCAAAGCTTGCGCCCCCCGACGGGGCGGCCAGGCTAGGAGCCTCCCGCCCTGCCCGCGGGAGCCCTCAGAAGAGGTTCCCCACCCGGGCGAACCCGAGGAGCCAGGACGGGGCGCCTTCATCCCCCTAGAGGGCAGGAAAGGAGTTGGGGGTGCGGGACGCGGGGACTCGTCCCGTGGCGGCGCGGAGCACCGGGTGTCGGGTCCCAGGAAGGGGCTCTGGAGAAAGCGCCCCTGCACAGGGGAGGTACGATGCAGCCAGAAACGGACAAAGCACGACGCTGGAGCCTGGGCGACCCCTGGGCGAGGGCCGCCGGCCAAGTTGGCCCGACTCTGGGAAGAGGGGGGGTCCCACCGGCGGGGCGGGGCGGCGCTGCGCTGACCTGAATGGTGCAGGTGTACTCGCTGTCGTCCAGCAGCCGCACCGTGCAGCTGTACTCGCGCTCCAGGCTCCTGCTGCTGCCGCTCATCAACCTGCTCAGCATCTTCCCGCCCGCCCGCCCCCGAGAGCGACGCGGCGGTGCTGCGGACCCTGGACCAGGAGCTCCTCAGCCCGGCAGTTCCGCGCCGACCTCGGGCACCTGCACCATCACCCCGGCCCTTAGCTGCCGCTGCCTCCTGTTGGCCCGCTCCTCCTCCTTCTCCTCCTCCTCAGCCGCCACTGCCTCCCCCCAAGCCTAGAGCCAGCACCGGGTTCCGACGCCTCGATGCCCCACTGCCAGTGCCCAGCCCGTGGGGCGGGGCTCGGCCGTAGGAGGCCAATGGGGGTCAGCGCGGCGGAACCGAGTGGCAGACGAAAAAGCCAATAAAAATAGGAGACTGGGATGATGGGCGGTTTGGAGAAGCAATCACGGGAAAGCAGTCGGACCGAGCCAAGACCGACCGGCCCTCTAGCGTCCCAAACTAGGGGCTCCTGGATGCTGTTTCCCCTCCCCCGGGCCAGGTGTGGGCACCCGGCTAGATTGATGTCTGCTGCGTGGAATATATTTGAGCTCTATTTCAGGGACCAAATCCCGCAGCCTGCAACGCTGGGATTCCAATCCTCTTGTGAGGCAGGGAGAGGAGGCGACGGAGTACAAGATCACAATCCCTGCACCTGCAGAATGCGGGCACCCTTCACTACAGACCAGGCGGCTCCCCCCAACCAGTGCAGCACCCCAAGACTTCCCAGCGGTCCTCTGTACTCCAGCCCTCTTATTTGGGGGAACATCTGCTTTACAGGAGCTACTTAAGTAAAAGCTGCAGGACCGCACAGGTTCTTAAGCACCCCGATTTAACCCCTAAAAAACGCTGCTCTCTAACACCCTTCGCCTCCCTCCTTTTATTTTCAGAAGACAAAAGGAGATTGAGGCGTGCTCCTTCAGCTCCTTCAGCTGGTAGGGAACAGAGGAAACGATGGATGGGATGGATGCTTTCCTCGCACCCTTAGAACTAGGATTAGTCTTCAGACTTCCTAAACAAAACATCATAGTATGTCAGGAGGTATTCATCACAAAGAAAAAAATTGTCTCCTTTTCTTTGCGACCCCACCTCGAAAGACTTAAAGTTCTTTACTAAGACTTCATGAAGAAACATATATTCTCCCTCAAAGAATTTTGATAGAAGGAAATGTTATAAAAGAATTATGTCAACACAGAACACAAAGCTGTAATAAACGTATTAATTTAAAATAATGAAATATGCATACTTTCCTATTATTTTTGTTTATAGGCATGACACATAACAAAAATGAAACACTATAAAAACATCCAGCCTTTAAAGTCTGCTTCTTCCCTGAGTCTTTGGATTCCAATATTTTCCCCACTCTTTTTGCGCTGGGAGATCTCTCTCTTCCCCCACCCCACCTTAGTAACCTTGATTGCTCGTCTTATTGGTTGCATTCTCCCTTATGTTATTTATAGCTTTAGGAGGAGATTCCTCTTTTCAATGCAATTCTGTTGCAGTTAGTTATGAGACTAGAACTAGAGTCAAGTGTTCCAGGCATAAAACCAGAGGTGAGCTCCTTTACTTTGTAACCCAGCAGGTCGTCTGATGCCTGAAGCATAATAGGTATCCAATAAATGCTAAACTGAAGAAAATGGAATTGACAGATATTCGACAGCATTTAAATACCAGGGGAAGAAAATCTTTGAAGAAACTCAGAATTTCAGGAAGATCTAGTATGCTAAAGTGATATTCTACAAAGTTCACCTTTGTTACATAGCTGAGAGAAGATTATGAAAGATTTCAAACAGGAAGAACTTCTTTTGAAGGCAAAAGTTGCTGTTTTTTATAGAATCTATAAGAACATGAAAAAAATGTCCAAGAAGGTAGAGGAAATCCATTAGGAAAGTGTCTTTAACAGGTTATGCAAATAAGCAGCTGTTCAAATAAAAGGCAAAGCACCATGAATCCAGAAAAGCTCTAAGGAACTGAATGCAGTCTTTTGTCAAAGTTTGGCGGTAGGTAGATGAAATCAACAGGGATGAAACTGTACTATGCCAATGCAGTAAGTACCATCCCTGCTTAGCTAAGAAAACCATGTCTGCATAGATGCCCACCTCACTGAAAACAAGTTAGATATTCATCCATATGTATGCATGATATCCAGAGAGAGCTTCGAATTCTCCCTTCCTCTCTAATGCCAAACACTTTGTGAGGAAAACAGAGGATGGAAAAATAATGACAGAAAGTCAGGATCAGTGCCTGTGGCTCAAGTGGCTAAGGCGCTAGCCACATACACCAAAGGTGGTGGGTTCGAATCCAGCCCGGGCCCGCCAAATAACAATGATGGCTGCAACCAAAAAATACCCAGGTGTTGTGGCAGGCGCCTGTGGTCCCAGCTACTTGGGAGGCTGAGGCAGGAGACTCACTTGAGCCCAGGAGATGGAGGTTGCTGTGAGCTGTGATGCCACAGCACTCTACCCAGGGGGACAGCTTGAAGCTCTGTCTCAAAAAAAAAAAAAAAGAAAGCCAAGAATATACACCTCTACAACAAGGCTCATGGGAAGAAGCCTAAGAGTAACTAGAAAGATAGGCTCATATAAAACCAAACTGAAGTGTATTTAGAATACCTTGATTTTACTCAAATCTGTTGCACAAGATACCCAGGATGCAAAGGATTTGTTTAATAAAAGGCCTCATGTGCCCTTGAGAACCAGAGTGTCATGGCTTTCACATGTCTTTGTATATAAAAGAGGCTACATGTGAAATAAAAATCCAAATTATAATGGCTCTGAATGTTCACCTTCTAAATTATTGGCATATCAGCCCCCCTTTTAAAATTTCTCTTCCTTCTCTACGATGAGGTAGTCCCCAGGAGAAGTCTTAGCTCCCTTTCCTGCCTGAAATAACAAGGTTCCTCAGTTTGATTCCTGGCTCTGCTTCAAATGTTCCATACCCTGCTGTTCTGAGACACTGGTGTCTCTCTACCCAAAGTATCTTCACCATTACTTCTCTTCACCAGGATGTGACAAACACAGATCCTTCCCATCAAATTTTCTCCACAATACACCTAAGACAGGCTATAACTCCTAAAAATATTCAGAAAGTAAGAATTGGGCAGCACCTGTGGCTCAGTGAGTAAGGTGCCAGCCCCATGCACTGAGGGTGGCGGGTTCAAACCCAGCCCCGGTTGAACTGTAACAACAACAACAAAATAGCCAGGCGTTGTGGCAGGCGCCTGTCGTCCCTCAGGAGGCTGAGGCAAGAGAATCGCCTAAGCCCAGGAGTTGGAGGGTTGCTGTGAGCTATGTGACGCCACAGCACTCTACCAAGGGCGATAAAGTGAGACTCTGTCTCTACAAAAAAAAAAAAAGTAAGAATTATCCAGAGTATTGACAGGTATGATGTGGCTACTGTCAAAGTCCTCATGGACTAGATATAGGGCCTACCTTACTCTCAAGCTTTCAGCCTGGTCCCGCCTGGAAGACAGCTTCCCCTCCACAGCAGAAGTTCCCTTGGCAATGTCTTGGGCATTTAGGCCCAATCGCCAAAGAAAACAACATTGCTTATCCAGGTAAGGGGCCACTTTTAAAGTCCCATTTTCTGTCCCAGGTGCTACATCTTCCTAGAATGACTTACTGTAGAAATATCTACTCTTTTAGAGGAAACCTCACCCTCCATGCCCAGAGCTATGACCTTGACTGCTGATCCAACAGTCCAACAGGACAATCACATCAGAATATAATAGCCTAACATCAGCAAATTTCTCACAAAGGTTGAGTTATTTAGTTTTCCATGTAGGTCAAGGTAGAGAGTCATCAAAGCTAGTCCAGTCCCTTTGCATAATTATTGCTCCAATAAGCAGTAAGAATCATGCCTGTCCTTGCTTTCCTGTAATCATTAGGTCTCAGCTTCAAAGAGCAAGGACTTGTTCTTGTTCTCCAAAGAGCAAGGGCTCAAACAAGGACATTCATATCTCCACAGAAACAACAATATATTGACACATGCATACTCTAAATCCACAGATGAGACAAACAGTTTTTCTGTTCTCTTCTTTATCAATGTCTGCAGAATCAGTACTTCAAGCTCCACACACAAAGATTTGCATGTCCAAATGAAGCATTCTGCTTCCCAGTCTAAAGCATCTACGTTCAAATTAATAGTTACTTTATAGTTTTCTAAGAGTCATAGATTCATTCTAGTTTTAAAATGAATGAACCATTCAGGTAGTTTTCCCAGTCTGAAGAAATACTCAAGTCTTCCTTTTTATCAAATCAGAAAACCTGCATGCAAATTAAGAGGCAGTTTTTCTACCTTCTACCTACTCTTAGGATTTTTAATTTAGTCCTCATTACACTTAGAAGTGTTTTTTCACATGGAAATATAAGTATCTCCCAGGAGGGTGTATTTCAAATTACAAACATTCACTGAGGATTTACTATGTGTTAGGCACTGTGACAGCTCTCTAGAATATGTAAGACAAAGCCCAAATATACAAATCAAGAAGTTCATTTTAAAAGAAAAAAGTTCATTTCAAAGAAAGAAAATATACAAATCAAGAAGTTCATTTTAAAAATTTCACAATCTAGGAGTGTTAGATGTATGTACAATTGGCTATAATACCATACATTAGCATGAATAAAATACTACAGGAGCACCACAAAGGTGCAATTATTTAATCTTGGAAGAAGACAGTGAAGCCTTACAGAGAAATCATCTGAGTTGTGTACTGAGGAATAGAGTAGTAGCTTGATCACGACGAAGAAGGCAATAGAAGAGATGGATATGGGTTTGGGAGTGATATTTAAGTAAACAGCATGAGCAAAGACATAGAAGCACGGATGAGTACAGCATGTTCTAGAAACCCCAAGTACCCCTGTACCCCTGGATGGATACCATGTGGGGTGCCTTGGCCAGAAATAGATGGACTAAGGCCAGATTATATAATACCTTCAGTGCTATGCTTAGGAATTTGGACTCTGTCACATAGTCAGTTCGGCGGGGGGTGGGGGGGGGATTGTTTGTTTGTTATTGTTTTTTTGCGGGGAGGCGGGTTGAAACAGAATCTCTCTCTGTTGCCCTTAGTACAGTCCAGTGGCTGATCATATCTCACTGGAGCTTCAAACTCCTGAGTTCAAATAATACTCTGCTTCAGCCTCCTGAGTCGCTCAGACTGCAGTACAGGTACATGGCTTCACACCCAGCTAATTTTTTCTCTTTTTGGTAGAGACGGGCTCTCACTCTTGCTCAGGCTGATCTCCAACTCTGAACCTCAAGGAATCCTCCTGCTTCAGCCTCCCAGAGTGCTAAGATTAGAGGCATAAGCTACTATAGCCTGCCCAGTCATTGGTAGTTTTTAAATAAAGAAGTGACAGAATCAGATCTGTTTGGAAATGACTATTTTGATGGCCTTATAAAGGATTAGAGTACAAAGATATAATTGACTTGGGGAAATGGGTTCTGAAAACAATGGAATATCTTTAATGAGGCATCAAAAATATTTATAATAGGTCTTTCAGATTTGGGCAGCAGGTATATTATATTTCCAATTCAGGCTCATTTTCCTTATATTTCCAGCTAGTTTTCACCCACTATTCTAGCAACAAAATGTATATGAAACAAAGCAAATTAATTCATTAATACAAAAGTATTTTGATGGTCTACTATGTCCCAGTACCTATGCCAGGTGCTGAGAGCATTCAAAAATAAACCAAACATATTCCCAATCCTCATAGAATTTGTCAAATACAACCCAAAAAATAACTTCAATATTTATTAAATATTTACTTTATATAGATTAATATTCAATATTCATTGGTTTTAAGAAAAATATATAAAGGGGAAAGAGAAAAATATACAAACAAGAGGAAATCAGAATAGCCCACGTTTCTTGATTTATAGGGTCAGTTTACCACTACCACACATATGATATATTTAATATTCTTGAACTTCTACTTCCCTCCAATTTTGTGGCTTATATAACTTTTGTATTTTGTCAGAGTTCATAATATTTACAGCTATTGACAACCATAATTCCTCTAGTTATTTTGCAAGCCATCATCATTCCTGGGTTTTAATTTTTATTCACATCTTGGTGGGTGAGATTTCTTTGCTAAGTAGTTTGTTCAAGAATGGCTAATAGCCACATTCCCTGAGTTGTTGCTTGTCTGCCCTTGCCTTTGTACTTGCATAAAAATATTGCCGTGGCTCACATTTTCTTCGTTTTCTTTCTCTGAGAATTCTATAGCCATGGTGTGTTTTATCCTGAAATTTGCTGTGGAGAGATCTAAGATGAGTCTAATTTTTTTCCCTTATATGTATTTATTTTTTATTCCAGGATGTCTGAAATAGCTACTCATTTAACTCTAATGTTCAATAATTTAGGCTATCTCCGATTGTCTTAAATCAATTGTGTAAAGATGTGGGTTTCTGTACAAAAATTCTTATTATTTTTTAATTTATTGCATTCTCTTTCTCAAGAACACCAGTTAGGTTGAGCACAGTGGCTCATGTCTGTAATCCTAGCACTCTGGGAGTCCAAGGCAGGTGGATTGGTTGAGTTCAGGAGTTCAAGACCAGCCTGAGCAAGAGCGAGACCTTGTCTCTACTAAAAAAGAAAAACTAACTTAGTATGGTGGCAAACACCTATAGCTACTTGGGAGGCTGAGGCAAGAGGATAGCTAAAGCCCAAGGGTTTTTTTTGTTTTGTTTTGGTTTGGTTTTTAGACAGAGCATCAAGCTGTTGCCCTGGGTAGAGTGCTGTGGTGTCATAGTTGATAATGACCTCCAACTCTTGGGCTCAAGCAATCCTCTTGCCTCAGTTTTTCTATTTTTGGTAGAGATTGGGTCTTGCTTTTGCTCAGCCTGGTCTCAAACCTGTGAGTTCAAGCTATCCACTCACCTCAGCCTCCCAGAGTACTAGGATTACAGGCATGAACCACCACGCCCAGCCTAACGCCCAAGGTTTTGAGGTTGCTGTGAGCTATGATGTCATGGCACTCTACCAAGGATGACAAAGTAAGACTCTGTCTCAAAAAAAAAAAAAAAAGAAAAAGAAAAAAGAACAAATATAAACATAATACACTGTTGGCTTGGCACCTGGAGCTCAGTGGCCAGGGTGCTAGCCACATACACCAAGGCTGGTGGGTTCAAATCCTGCCCAGGCCTGCCAAACAACCATGACAACTACAACCCAAAAATAGCCGGGTGTTGTGGCAGGCACCTGTAGTCCCAGCTACTTGGGAGGCTGAGGCAAGAGAATCTCTTGAGCCCAAGAGTTAGAGGTTCTGTGAGCTGTGATGCCACAGCACTCTACCCAGGGTGACAGCTTGCGACTCCATCTCAAAAAAAAAAAGAACGTAATACACTGTCACAGCTTGTAATTAATATTTACACACTCATAATCATGTAAGCATTCAAAATTGACCTAACAAAACAGTATCACTATACTAGGAAGATGAAGAGAAAGTACATGCAAATGTATGGGGCAGATGAG
>CAUYQV010034727.1:0-73940 GCA_963574575.1 Galagoides demidoff | reverse complement strand
TGTGGTCCCAGCTACTTGGGAGGCGGAGGCAGGAGACTCGCTTGAGCCCAGGAGTTGGAGGTTGCTGTGAGCTGTGATGCCATGGCACTCTACCCAGGGGGATAGCTTGAGGCTCCGTCTCAAAAAAAAAAAAAAAAATTACTGGTAAATGGGATATCTTGTGAAGAGGAAGTGAACTGTGGCTGAGGAATTTAATGAAATTTGAGAGGAATAATTTTAAGTTAATTTAGAATTTTACCAACTTACTGATCAGCAAGATGGTTTAGATACAATTATTTATTGTCCATGACACTCAATGTCCTGGCCAGTGCTATCAGGGCACAGTGGAACTTTAGGGAAGCGAGTGGGACAGTTGTGTGTGGGAGGTCAGAGAGGACAGGAGGGAGGTCCAGGGAGCCAGGCTGCAGGGCGAGGTCTGGGCCCCGGGCCGGTGCAGGGAAGGCGCCTCAGGTCTGAGAGCATTCTATACCCCTCCCTCTCATGTGGTCATCTAACTTCCTTCTTAATTTTCCCCTGACACTTACTCACTGTGCAAGGCATAGGCTGACAGTTTTGCATGTATTACTTGTCAATCTTCAAAACAGCCCCATGAATTAACTACTTCCGTGATGCTCATCTCATAGATGAGGAAACTGAAAGCCCAGAGAGGTGAGTGACGTGCCCACTGCCTGACAGCCGAGCCAGGCTGGTATCCTAGCCGGAGACTCCAGAGAGGATTCCAGGCTCCTGCTCTGGACCGGGGTACATCCTGCCTCTCCTGGGAGCCCCAAGATTTGGGGAAACATCCCTCTCCCTGGCTAGGCCTGTTTTATCAGCACAATTACTCCCTTCCTGCCCTAATTCACAGGGACGCCCTCACCATATGGCTTAGCCTTAATGCTGTCATAGCCTCCGATCCCAAGTGTGAGTTGTATGTAAGTCAGATGTACAGAAATGTACATGGAAGGCTTTGTGCCCAGGACCTGGCTGGAGGAGCAGGAGAAAGGCGGGAGGCCTGCAGAGCTCAGCGGCCAGGGAGGTGGCGCCATGCTGGGAGAGTCACCAAGGCAGGGAAACTGCTCTGTAAACTAAGCTCTTCCCCAAGTAGATGGCCCCCTCTTACGGTGCTGGGTTGGCTGACCTCTCCAGCCCTGAGAGCACCAGGTTTCATCCCTGTGACTTAAGGATCCGCCACCTCCTTCCATGAGCTATTGGCTTCACTCTGAGGACGGTCCCATCAGTGAGAAACTGTGGCCTCTGAGTAACTGAATGATTTAAACGTGGCTTACTTTTTGACCAAATAGCAGCTGAATGCCTAAGTGATAAGTTGCTGGCAGTCACATGACTTAAAAATGAGCCAGCCGGGAGTAAAAGGTATCTCATCCCCAAGTCCCCATTTGTTCAAATACTTTTAAGATCATACATATCCAGTGGGACCATAATGTTTCACACCAGTTCTACCAAAAGCTACATTCAATTAATGAAAAGCTTAAATCATCTGACATTTGAAGGGTACAGTTTGTTCCTTTGAAGTACCTACCACAACTCAAATTTCATTAATGAGACAGTACGGACGGCCTGCTTTAAAGGTTAGATTGAAAAGTAAAGATTTCTGAATATCATTCTACTTGTATATACAGGTCTTCTAAACTATTTTACCATGTTTCAATATATTAATAGTTTATTTTTAGAATATATATAAATCCCCTGCCATATTTAAACTACTTTGAGTAAAGGCTTGCTGAGCAAGTGAACTTCGACGCGCTCTCTAATAAGTCACTACTAATCCCTAATCTATGTATTCTTTCTTTCCCATTTGCTCACTTTCTGGTATTTCACCTGCTTTTTCAGCACTGGCATATCTAAGAGGTAAAGCCAAGTAACATTGAGATCAGTTATTTCTACTCCTAAAGTAAAAGTAAAGTTACTTTAATTCTGAGAAAAATTTATAAGTAACAGAGAAGATGTTGATATGTTTACTATGCAGCTCTGGAAAATGTTAAAGTAATTTAAAAAGAAATAAACTTAGCTAAATTATATAAAAATTCAACATACTAATTTTAAGTGAATAAAATTTAACAGAAAACCAAAAGTAAAGGGGGATGGGTGGAGGGAGGGTGATTGGAGGGATCACTTTTATGGTTTATCTTACAAGGGTATAAGTGTATCTTTCTAAGAGTAGAATATAAACATCTTAACCCAATAACTAAGAAAATGACACAAAGGCTTGTTAACCAGTTTGATGAAAATATTTCAAATTGTATATGAAAACACCACACTGTACCCCATGATTGCATTAATGTACACAGCTATCATTTAATAAAAAAATTATTTTAATTAAAAACAATGAAAAGTAAGTGGTAGATGCTTTGTAAGTATCAAGATATAGTAGGAGAGAATCTTTTAAACATCTTTTAAGTATAAAATCTTAAAAATGAAAATCTTTTATTGTTGTTACTCAGGCCCAGGTGAGGCTCGAACTGGCCACCCGCTGTGTGCAGAGCTAGTGTGCTAACCCCTAAGCTCCATTACAGCAGCCAGCAAAAATGAAAATCCTTGACTTACACTATATAGTTTATTATTTCACATTTCTGATACTGTAATAGAAATATCTGCCTTGTTTCTTTCATAAGAAAATATTAAAAGTTCAGTTTGCTACTCATATTTTTCTGGCAGCTAAATCCTTCCCCTTTTTTTTCAATTGTTTTATGGGTCTATCAGCTATAACATCAGATTTGCCAATTTCATTCTAAATCTTTCAAGGTCATGGTTTTACCTACTTTTATATAATAGTCATTTGGGTTTTATTTTTATCCATGCCTCTTTACAAAGCAGGACATTAGATTTGGATTGCCACGGTATTTCTCTCTCCTTAAAATCTCAAAGTCCCGGGCTCCCCAAAGCTTCTTTCTCGTGCTTGTATTTCTCCTCTCCCACGGAACCTAATGTGTGTGTCCAGCTTGGGCAGATAGACAAACTGATGTACTTCTAAATTTTTTCTATTTTTGCCATTTAAAATTTGTGAAACTTACCTTTGACTTTCTGAAACAGACCTCTCATGTGTCAAATTAATTAGAATATTTATTGATCTTTCCTAGATCCTAGCAACAGCTAGTTGGAGATTTCAGTTTTT
The DNA here is from genome assembly GCA_963574575.1 of Galagoides demidoff. NCBI lineage: Eukaryota > Metazoa > Chordata > Mammalia > Primates > Galagidae > Galagoides > Galagoides demidoff. The sequence goes on along the minus strand of CAUYQV010034727.1, from coordinate 70,828 downwards.
AAAAGAGCCCATTGAGAATATCAACCCAACCTCTGTAAGTCCTTGAAGTAAACTTAAGCTGTAGGAATTATGAAGTAAACCGTATAAGGAATATGTAAAAGACTCGAAAAGCTGGAGAGACATATCTTTCTGGTTGGAACACTTCATGCAGTGATCGTTGTCACTTCTGCCATCCACCATCTGCGATGGGCGCTTGGTTTTTCCCTGGGAGACAGTAGCATTTGCTTTATAGCACACGTACAGCTACAATTTAGGACAGGAAATGATGTCGTGAGAAGTAGAGTTAAAATTATCGAGGAGGGAATGGAAGGGAAGATGTTTCTTCTAGGCAGGAAATTGTGCAAATCGTTTGAACCGAGATGAAGAAGACAGGTAGCTTTGTGCGTCTGGAGATGACTAGGGTGCTCCAGGTGCAGAATCCAAGGCCAGAAAATGTAAGCAAACACCAGGCCTGGGTCTGCTTAACTCTGGCGCTGGAGGGGAGTCAGCAGGCTCCCCGGAGTAACACCTGGTAGCTCCCATCAAGGACATCTTTGAAGTCCAGTGGGAAGATGTGAGACTTTGTGGTGTTGGGAGTGTGTGTATGGGATGGGATGGGGCAGGGTGGCAGCAGTCTGCATGTTGGGAGCTGTGCCCAGAGAGGTAAACTTGCAGACAAAATGAAACAAACTAGAAAGTGAGGGAAGGTTGACACACTGCAGCACCCAGGCTGCAGAAGGAGGAGGGATGGAGATTAAGAGTTGTTTTGTTTTTTTCCTGTGTAGTGTATGGATAATATACATTTAATTTCATTTACTTTCAGGAGTAGAAATCCATAGCAAGCCCTCTAGTAAATGAACGTTTAAATATATCATTTTGAAGACAGAATTTAACTTTTATCTAATAGTTACCAATTCTAATACCACATTGGTAGAATAGTGGCCTGTAATTGAAATATGCTAAATATGAGTCAGGTTACGTTGAGCGAACCTTTTGATCTAGTAATTTAACAGCTTGCAAAAAGAAGATAGCATGCATTTCAAATTCAGTTAACTTTAACCAATACATTGACAGCCTTCTTTCCTTTCTTAATAAAATAAAATATCTTAAGTATTCAAGATAAAATCCAGTGAGTACCACATCCTCAAGAAGCAGATCAAGGCTCAGCACCTGTGGCTCAAGTGGCTAAGGCGCCAGCCACGTACACCTAAGGTGGCAGGTTCGAATTTAGCCCGGCCTGCCAAACAACAATGACGGCTACAACCAAAAAGTAGCCAAGCGTTGTGGCAGGTGCCTGTGGTCCCAGCTACTTGAGAGGCGGAGGCAGGAGACTTGCTTGAGCCCAGAAGTTGGAGGTTGCTATGAGCTGTGCTGCCACTGCACTCTACCCAGGGGGACAGCTTGAGGCTCTGTCTCAAAAAAAAAAGAAGCAGATCAAGTCTGTCAAGAATGTTTATCAAAAGTGTTTAAAATATTGTAGATTAAATCATTAGGAATAAAAGCCTTAATTTTAATATTCTGAATATTTTTTCCTTTAAAAAATTCTTTAGTCATTAGAAAATAAGAGTGAAATTTTATTTTCTTCACAGAAGAAAGCATTTAGATAATATTAAAACATTTAAGCCAAGATACCATAGAAGAAAAATCCCACCATCATTAACAATAATTTTTAGTCAAAGATGATGATGAGTAGACACATAGAGTATACTAATTTTAATATATACATAGACTCAAGAAAAAGAAATTTTATTGCCTCTTCAGGTAATCATTAGGTCAAATTTGTCCTCTGAGAGCCAAAAAAAAGTAAAAATCTAAACAAAATCCTTGGTCCAAAAAAAAAAAAAAAATCCTTTGGTCAAGAAATCTTGACTCAAAGACTACCTCCTATGTCTCCAAATTACACTCTACAAAAGTATTCTTCTCATATTTTTAATAAAAATAAATCCATTTTAATAGTTTTGGATTTAGCCATGAGAAGAGTCAGGTCATCCAGTTGTACACTTTTTTCACTTCCTTTTAGACATAAAAAGCAATTAGAAGCAGTAATTTCTGCAAACTTCTGGTGTCAACGTGCTCTCTCATCGAGAAGGCCTTCTACAAGGTGGTCTTGCCTCCATGGCTACAATGGCCTGACACTGGTACAAACGTGTCATGTTTGTGTAAAGATGTTTATTATCAAGCAAAAGAAGCTCTTACCATGCAGAAATGATATGCATTATGGAATGTTTTCCTCTACTCCAAAGAATTACAGGATTATAAAACTGTAAGTGATCTGGGAGATTATCTTGTCACTCTTACCCTCTTATGTAAAAGTAAGCCAAGGTTCAGGGAGGTTGCAACCAGCCCCAGGCCAAGCCAGGAGCTGCCGGATGGATGGGACTTGGTCCCGACTGTGAGCTTCTTAAGAGAGGAGTCATCTTCCTCATTCCAGCCTGTTCTCACTGCCCTGTGTCCCTACAGAATTCACAGACATGCATTTCTTCTACCCACATGATAAAGAACACAGTGGTCTGGCACAGAGAGCCCTGAATTAGGAACCGGGAGAGGTGAGCAGTTAGAAAATCGCTCACCAAAGTCCTCAGCATAGTTCACAGACTTATCTCTCTTTATTTTAGAGATTCTAAAACCTGAAACAAAAACAATGTTGTAACATAGATAACATCACATAATTGTTGGAGATCCCAGTGTGTAGAGTCACCTGCCTTCCCCCAGATGCCCCTCAGGGACTCGGCCTCCATGTATCCAGAGGGCAGTTCACACTCTGCTCCCTACTCCAAGGCTTTGTCCTCCCTCCTGCCCCCTATCAGAGCCAATGCTGTGCATCTGTCCATCCAAACATCCTCCCCTCTCTGTCAAATTTAACACCAAGATCTAGCCAATTTTTTTATTTTCCAAAATATGTATTCATTACTCTATCACCCTAATCCAAGCCACTACCGTCACAAGGCCATACAGTGCAGTGCCACTGACCTTTCCACCCATCAAGTATTGTCCACCTAGTAGCCACGACTCCAAGTCAGTTGTGCCACTGGTCTATTTGAAACCCCCTTGGCCTCGGGGGACACAGCACTGACTCCTGCCTAGCTCCAGCCTCTCCTCACATGCTCCTCTCTGGGCTCCTCCCCTCCAGCTCCCCTGAACTCACCTCAGTGCTGGTTTTTCTCTCTCTCTCTCCCTCTCTCCCTCCCTCCCTCCCCTGGGCCTTTGCTCAAACTGTCCTCTTTGCCTGGATCCCTCATGCCACCTCTTTACCCTCCAGTCCTCACCAGGCTTCCCCCAAATCATGCCCGTGCAGCCCAGTCTCCCAGGTTCCTCTGCACAGTCGCTCCAGTTATTTATTTTACATCCCTTTCCCCCTCCAGGCTGACCCCCCACAAGGTCAGGCACCAGCTCTTTTCTGTCCATCATTGTATCCTCAGCCCCTGGCACAATCCTGACACCAAACAGCAGAGCACATCTATAACCTAATCCCTGCTGCACATCATGGCAGGAAAACGCGACGTCTCCAGCCCAGAGAGCTGGAGCAGAAACAAAGCCCTAGGGAAAAGGCCCTGGCTGTGACTGGGAAGGAGGAACAGGCACAGATCCTGCGCGTGGCAGCAGCACAAACGCTGCCACCCACTCGTGGGCCAGCTTGTCGTGGTTGTGCACAGACGCTGTGTGCAGCGGTAAATTTGTTGTAGGTAGATGACAGCACCTGACAAAGGGCACTGTCGGTAGTAGGAGCACCGTCTGCCCGACCGGCAGCGAGCTCAGGGTTAGCCAGGCTGCTGGGAGGACCCACAACTCAGCCTCCCTCCCTCCCCTCATGAGGGAGCGTCTGCTTTACTCCTGAATTTGAAGGAAAATGCTGTTTTACATGGTTCTGTCATGTAAATCACTTTTAAAAATTATTCTCCCATCTATAAAATTATGCACGTTTTGGAACATGATCTATCTCTATGCAAGTGGAGGGATGAATGGAATATTTTATCAGAGTAACTATTTACTGACAATTCATACTATTTTATAGTCCATGCCTTTTGGAAAGGATGGGAGTTCATTATTCAGTGGTTTGTAAAATCTTCCAGACTGAATGATGAACTCACATCTGTTACAATTGGTATGGATGATAAAACTGGTGTGAATTGTCCATAAATATTTATTGTCAGGAAATATCAGTATGTATTGCTGTTTTTAGGAAAATAATGCATATTTTATTATTGATACATAAAGCAGGACATTTATGTTTACTACACATAATAACATAGTAATAAGACAAGACTGTACAGAATTTCAGAGAGGCAGAAACAAAGGTGAAATTTGGGGTTCCAATGCTCATTTTACCCAAACATTTTTTAAAGCCTATACTACGAATATAACCCCTTTTAAACTACTAAGTTCCATCAAGAATTGGCAATTAAGTCTCAGAATCAATAATACAACTATAATTTCTGCCATAGAAAATAACTTGTTGTCAAAGACTATCTTCTGGGAAGCAGTACGCCTGTGCCAAATTCGACAATGCTTCGTTCTCACTGTAGCCTGCTCGTCCGTAACGAACCGTGTTCTTATCAAATTCCGTATTGTCACTCTTCCCCACAAAAAAGCTCTTGTGAGGGGAAACCCTCCACAACAGGTAGCTTTAAAGATACAGACCTGGGTATACGTGATGGGAGTCTATAGATGTGCAGGTGTGTGCTTGTGCACACATGTGTGCCCGTGTGTGTGGGTTGCGTATGTGCATGTATTTGTATATGGATGTGTATGTTACTGTGCATATTTTTACATGTACACGTATGTAAATATGTACATGTGCACGTGTGCTTGCATATGTGTGTGTTCTATAAACATATATATTGCCTTAAAGACCACCTGATTATTTTTCCCAAGAAGCAGACAAAACATAAATGGTTTGCATCTAACTTTTAAAAAGTCTGTGCGGGTCAGGCGGGTGGTTCACGCCTGTAATCCCAGCACTCTGGGGATTGAGGGGGAGGATCACTTGAGCTGAGGTGTTCTAGACCAACCTGAGGAGGCACGAGACCCTATCTCTACCAAAAGTAGAAAAAATTAGCGGGCTGTCCTGGTGGACGCCTGTGGTCTCTGCTGCTTGGGGGTCCCAGGCAGGAGGATTGCTTGAGCCCAGGAGAGTGAGGTGGCTGCAAGGTATGATGATGCCGCTGCACTCTAGCCAGGTGACAGAATGAGTCTCTCTGTCAAAGAAAAAACAAACCTCTTTGTGCTTCCTGGTTGGAGATACTGCCAGAATGAAAGTGATTTTTCAGGACAATACAGTTAAGAGCCCTAAGGAGAGAAATCAGGACAAATGCAGGTTCACATCTGCTTTCGGGATTCCTTGTAGGTCAAAAACCACCAGATCCTCTCACTTTTCACTTCACAAAATCTAAGCACCATTTTAAAAACCTGGTCCCCCTGCTTACAAAAGGGAAAGGGACCCCTCCCCAGAAAACACACACTTTTCCCACCTCGGAAGCCAAGGGGCCTCAGTCCTCCCGGGCACAGCTCTTGCCACACACGTTTGCCGCTGGAGGCTGCAGGCAGCCTGGGGTTGGGGGCTCAGCTGCTTCCTCACACAGTCCACAGGGTCCCCATGACACCAGCCCTGTTCTGGGAACTGCTTCAAACTCCTCCATTGCTTACATGTTTATTTTAAATTCTGACTTTCTCTTGTAAAACCACCCAAATGAACACCCCAACCCTAACAACTTATGTAGATGTTCTTTTGACATTTGAAATGGAGCCGCTGAGCAAAGACCACCTGAAGTGGAATTTGAGCCATTCTTTGTTCATTCATTTGAGGTAGAAAAATAATCGAAAGAGGAACCTGGGAGCACATTTTGAGCTTAGTGTGGCGTTCTCAGCTTGCAGAGTCCAGCACAGTGTGCCCAGACCAGAGGCCTCAGTGACAGTGCGGAAGGTTACTGAAGATTTTCAGAGTGAGGACACCACAGGACAAACGATTTCTTTTGTTTTGTTGTTTTCTAAAAAATTAAGGAAATGATTTTGAGAGACTAGGCCCCAGGTTCTTTCTTTTCTCTTTTCCCCACAGAATTTATACATTATTCAAGTAGCATTTATTCTGTATCATCTTCTTAGTTTGTTTTTCAAAAAAGGATACTTACGCTGTGATAGTGGTTAGTCATAGAATCTCCCTGAGATTCTCGGGGCTTTTTCTTCATTGCAATTTCATCTTGTGTACTTGAGATTCCAGGTACTAATAGTGTTTGAAGTAGGGCTGTCACCTGATTCACCTCTAGAATTATCTGGCGCTTTCTCAGCCACAGACTTTTAAACTTGGTAATGGTAAAGCAGTGCCCTTCTCTCCTGGTGTTCCGTGTGCATGGCAGTTTGTAGCTGGTAGACATTGTAAGGGCAAGGGCCAAGTAGACCTGCACCTGGGTCAGCTCTGCGATTCTGGAATAATCCCTAACAGCAGGGCTGTCTGAACTTTTTTTTTTTTTTCTCTGCTACACATTGGAAGAATGAGAGTTGTCTTGGGCCACACAGTAAATATAAAAACACTAACAAAAGCTGATCAGCAAAAAGCAGGTTCATGCTGCAGGTTGCCACCCCTGCTTTCCAGCTCCGCAGCCTCAGTTTCTGCATTTGTAAAAGGAAGAGATGAGCTCTGTCATGCAGCGTTGATAAAAGAATTGGATCCACTGTGTGCAATGTGCCTACCCCATAGCAAGCACTTCATAATTCCAGTGCTATTATTAACATTACCTTACATTTGAAATTTTAAATAGGTATAAGAGTTTAGCTACTGTCATAACTTTGAGTGGGAACTAATAAAATGGAAAACTCTCTATTGCCAGATTTATAATGCTAAATCATTTCCTGCAGCCTTACCTGAAATTTGAGCATGAAGTTAGTACTTGATTACCGAAGAAAAATAACACATAGAGAATTTTTTATCCAAAATAACTATTCCTCTGTACCACCAAAAACTCTTGAATGGCTTTTACCAGTTAACTTCCCAGAATATACAAGGAACTTAAATTAGTTTTATGTAATATCTAAAATAACTAAAATGTGGTGGGCATGTATGTAGCAAAAAGTCATCAAATGCAGGTGGACTTGGGATTGAGTGCTCTTTGGGAGCCACTGGGACATTTGCCTTGGCTTGTGCAGTTAGCTGTGAATTGCTATAATGAGGATCAGAATGCTACATCCGGTAGAGTTGAAACCAAATGATGAAAGTGTCCAGCAGAGGGGACAGCCATCAAGGTCAGCCAGTTGCCACTGGGGAGTTAGAACATGGCATACAGATGGGAGGCTGGGAATGGTCACTGGAAACTATACTGGAAGTATAAGTTTGGAATTCTACACACTGACATCCATCTGCCCCCAGCTCCTCCCACTCTCCCGACCCCCTGTCACTGAGAGCAGAGGCTGAGCTCAGTCCTGGGTGAGGGGAACACTGCGTCATGTGTCAGGAGCATCCTATTGTCCAAAATGTTTGCTGGTGCTTTGATTTCATTGATCATTTGTTTTAATTTACTGACTTTCCTGATTCAGCATTAGATGCTTTAGAACCTAATCAGTTGAAAAGATGTCTTTGTCTTTCCTTTTCCTAAATATTTCCAAAGCACTTTACTTAAGGACACTATAGATTATAAGAGTAATTATATTTCTCATATTAATCTTGTGTCAGTTTTTCTTTTATAAATATATTTTAATTGTGTCTTGACAAAATATATTTTAATATATTTTTTATTTTTTTAATACTTAAAGATTATATTTGAAATAGAATTAATTCAGTTCTGCAATGCCATCCTATTAAGTAGCTCCAGTTTAAATGCCAACAATAGCAATGTTAACATGTCCACTGGGTAAATCATCACTGTTGTGTGGTTTGTCCTACCTAACTTGGAACTAGTCCCAGGAGGGAGTTATGGTGGTCCCCATTGTGCCTGTGAGGAAATGTAGAGTGCTAGAGTGAGGTGACATGCACATCAAGTCACGACAGCAGAGGACTGGAGTGAAAGCTGGGGTGGCCCCGGTGGGCCAAAGCTTGGGGCCAGCCTTTACTTGATGTCCCTGGGTCCTCTTTAGGAGGCTCAGTACCCACAGGTCATGGCTAACTGTGAAAACTCTGAATGCACTTAATTCTCCCACGGGTACCACACACACACACAGCAATAACTGTCTTAATGGGATTAGGTTATATTCATAACCTATTTTATAAGAGAGAATTTTCCAGGAACAAAAACGTTTACCAGGACCCCAACCTAAAAGCTGCTGTTGCCTCTTCGACCTATGAAAAATGGAGTGGAAAGAGCCCACAGGAAGAGGCAGCCCCAGAGCTCAGAGTGGTTGGCCATGGGGAGGTGGATGAGAGCCCCCCATGCCTGTCCCCAGCCAGACCTGGGTCTGCCTCAGCTTAGCTGTTCAAACCAGGGCAAACTACTCCACTTCTCTAAGGCCCTATCATCTCAGCTCTAAGTAAGAATGCTAATCATAGCACCTGCCTCACAGTTTTTTACTAAGATCAGATGAAATAATATATATTTAAGCACAGTTCAGCACCTGCAATAGAAAATACTCAACAGATGTGGGCACTGTTACTATTGGTGTGCTTTGACTCTGTGAGAGCACTTACCACAGTGCCTTCCACACCTTGGTCATCTATAAACATCATTGAATTAAGTGAAGTAAGATATGCATGAGCTTAACATGATGTCCAAGGTCAGGGAGAAGGTGGAACCCTGACAGGTGGGGCTGTACCTGTGGGGCCTCCCATCTGCCTCTTTGGTTCTCTCCCTTCCTGAAGCAGACACTTCTCCTTCTCCCCCAACCTTCTTTCCAGGAGGCACTGACCCAACCACTGGATTCAAATCTTTATGTTACTGGCTACCCAGTGGCCTCTCCTTGGTCTTGATTACCACATTTCTGCCCCAATGCTGGGTCACATTTACATGCACCCCACATCCCACTGACCTGGACAGGGGGATGCAACAGGGGGCCAGACCCCCTTTCCTCATGCAGCCACATTACTCCTCTTCATATTCACTTTTCCAACAAATGTTTCTTGAACACCCACTGAATTAAGATATATTATAGAGCATTCAAAGATGGTTCACCTCCTCAAGGAATTTAATTCTCATAAATGAGACATTTTCACAATAACTATAAATGAGTTATTTTTACATAACTTGGTAATAAGGGCCTCCAGAAAAGTGCAAACACTGTATAAATGCTTTTTTAAAAAAAGAAAAATTTCTTCTAACTTGGGCAATCAGAAGAGAACTCATAGATAAAGTGAGAACTGCAGATTTTAATAAGCTGAGCTAAGGAAGGCAATCTAGCAGGAAGGAATGGCATAAAGAAAGGTGGGGAGGTGGGGAGTCTCTGACTCTTTTTCAGGGATGGCAATTGTGATTTAATTGGAGCGTAAGTTCTTGTGAGGGAGGATTGGAAGGTAAAAGTTGACTTGAAGGCCATCATGAAGGCCTGAATGCCTGACCAGGGAAGCTGAAATTTATCTAACAAATAATGGTAAATTTCTGCTTTCCACAGTGGACAAATGCAGCAAGCTGTGTTAATGAAGGCTGGGTTACGTAATTGTAAAGGATGAATTTGACAGGGTAGAAAGTCAGAAGGCAGGACTACAGCATAGAGGTTACTGCAACAAATTGTAAGGCAAATTTGGAACAGATCCTAAGGGACTAAATGTGTGGTGGTGGTGGCAGAAATAGAAAGGCAGACCAGCCTTGCCAGTTGCAGGGTTGGGTTCTGGGGCTGGCCTGAGTCAGCTCTTCCTACACTTTCACAAGTGGCAAGTCAGATGCCTTTTGGTGGCATATGACAATGCTTAACATATTTTATAGGACAACATTTTCACTGAAATAAAGCACAATAAATTCAGGATAGAGGAGAAAATGTTACAAGAAACTATCATTGGGCCAATGTTTGTATTAAATAACACATAATTCAAAACACATTTAAACATCCTAATTGGCTAACCTTAATATTGTTTAATAATATTAAGTAGTCTAAACCAGATTAGTTCAAAAGTCTGTTTTTCTTAATTCCTTTAAAAAGATACTTCTCTAGTCCTTGTGGGTTACTGTTACAGAAGATGGATGTCGCCTTCTGATCAATGAGCATGCAATGTTACAACCTTGCAAGGATGCTTTTCAAAGATAGAAACAGATTGATCCTGAATATAAAATCAAACATAGTGCTAATATTTAGACATCTTCCCAGTGTATCTAGGGATTATTCAAATCACCAGAAAAGATTTTCCATGACTTTCCTTTATCCTCAACATGAAAGGTTTAGCAGCAAATGTAAGTTTCTAGAAAATCCTATAAGCCATCTTGTTCTTTGGAGATTTTAATGACACTTGGGTCATAAGCAACGATCAATGATGAACTATTGATTTCAGCTCTAATGATTGAATGGAAGGGCCTTAAATCCTCCTTGCCAGTGATTGCAGCGATGTACACACACATGCACCCAAGTGTGTCTACACATGCATACACCCCCCCCCATGGCGACCCAGTGTGTGAGCACCCAAGTTACCTCTGTGGTTTGGAACAACCAGATGCCCAAAGCTGAACCTTATCTCCATCATGGTAAAAAGGTTTTGCAAAGTGCAAAAATCAAAGCATCATGTGGGATTAAGCTTGCTGTTCTATTTCTGAATGAGCCAAGGCAATGGCCTGGCCACAACAGTCTCAGAAAGATTGCTGTGTAGATGGTGATTATGTTGTGAACTGTGGATATTTGATTTGTGGAAATTTCAGTTATTACCAATACATGGCCCATGAGCTTAAAAAGAATTGTAACTAAAATGTGTAACTTCCACATAAAGAACTGGGAGATTAAGAAGATACAGACAACAAAAATAGGTAATGAGAGTCCACACTGTCCTTAGAGGATGTTAACATAAATACTCAAAACAGTATATGCAAAGATACATAAAGAATATAGGCTCACAGTGTGGTGAAGTTTTTTTTTAATGGTCTTTTAATCAATTTTAAAAAACTAAATAAAAATCCAAAAAGGTCACATATTCTTTAACTCTATGAGAATTAACTGTGAAAAGAACATAATAATATGAACCACATTTATTTTCACAAAGTCTAGTAATAATATCTTATAGCACTCTCCAATTTTCCCATTCCAACATAGATTTTATTTTCACCAATATACTATCTTGCCCAATACCTCCACCAGCAATTACAGAAGATGACCCAATTATTTCCTTAAGAAAAAAATGAATTAACTTTTCTTTGGTTAGGAAACAGAAGATATTGTAATGAAAATGATCTAAAACAAGAACCACAATTGTAGTAAAATAGATGAGGAAAGTGCACTTCCTTGTATTAAAATATTTTTCATAAAACATTAAAAATATATTAATGAGAATTTAATCTCATATAAGAAAGTTAATCTGCCATAATGCTGCTTTATATATGTGTGTGTATGAAATTGCACAGGAATAAAACAAATTATGTTATTACATTATTATTTTGTATGCCCTATGGAAATATTTTTATAAAACCATTTAAAAAGCATATTGCAGAGAAAAATTCTGAGACTTCATAAGGATGGCACCTTTAAATGAGTTATTTTCATGGAGAAGCAAGGAAAATTGCTAAAAACAAAAATTTACATTTAAAATTTAGTCAGTAAAAGTCAGGTTGTCAACGTTGGTCTAAGTTTTCCCAAAATGTAAAATGGCAGCTCAAGGAAAAGAGAACTATTGGAAAAATTTTGAAAGGAAAGAAATATTTTTAACGATCAAGTATAAACTTTTTATTACCATTTACAGTAAATTTTCCAACAGCTATATCCTTGCATTTAAAGTCTACCAATCATAGTGACTCAAAGTTACAATGTGTAATTATAATTATTATATAATTCATTATTTTAATAGATAATTTTAAAGCTACAGATAAAGAGATGAAAGGTGATAGATAGATACATATGTACATAGATGCATAGATACATAGATATAGATAGGGAGAGAAAGATTTTAAGATTAGAAGGAAACCCATTTTCATTTAGTTAAATAATATATCCATTGTAAAGAAATGCTTTTTAATGTTTTCATTTCATCTTGTTTTCACATATATCAGATTTGAATTTCTCAGTCGAAGCATCCATAGAGACTCCAGCCAATATTTTGCACATAATGGTTTACATTTTATATTTGGTACTTACACTAAACCTTTTTGTTCTGCAAGCTCTTCATTTGTAAAAATGTGAGTAATAACATGACCAACTTTATAAAGTTGTTGTAGGGATTACTAAGAATTAAATAAGCTAAATGTACTTAGATGCCTCATGCACAGTAAGAATTAAAATTTAGATTAGACTGTCAGAAAGTGACATTTCTGGAAGTCAAAAATGGTTGAACATTGGCAATGTCATCTGATTTAGTACAAAGCAGTATTAGCTTTTATTATTATTACAGGATACATGCACTTTTTTTTGGAGACAGAGTCTCACTTTACCACCCTTGGTAGTGCCATGGCATCCTAGCTCACAACCACCTTAAACTCTTGGACTCAAGCGATTCTCTTGCCTCAGCCTCCTGGAGTAGCTGGGACTATAGAGGCCTGCTACAATGCCTGGCTAATTTTAGAGGTAAAGTCTCAAACCTGTGAGCTCAGGCAATCCACCCATCTCACCCTCCCAGAGTGCTAGGATTATAGACGTAGCCCCCATGTCAGGCCATTGTCCTGTTCTGTTTTATTTTGAGACAGAGACTTTGTCACCTTTGGTAGAGTGCTGTGGCATCATAATGTAAAACTGTTTCGGTTTCAATGAACAATTTTTGTATTCTTTCCTTTTTAATTCTTCTTAGATACAGAAAGAAGACTGGCATGTACCAAAATATGTTTAAAACCACAGAGATTAGGAAGTACCCCCATCCTAAACTGATTACAGGGTCACCCATAGGAATTTCTTGTCAACTGCGTTTGGCCATCCTGACCCAAGCTCCCTTGCAGAGAAAGCTGAGGCTTCCACTTTAGATAGCCCTGAGATCAAATTGTATCTCTGCCAGTTTACTCATCTGGGCAATGAATAGATTTGGAATATTACTGAACACATGATAAGCTCTTTGAATTGATCCTATTAGGAAGGTAAAAGAAACTAACATGCAATTAGTGCCCAGGTGCTTTCTATTAATTAGTTCATTTAATTCTTAGAACCACCTTGTGAGAGGCACTAACACTGGCCTTATAATAATGATTAGAATAATAGCAAATACGCTCTGTTTGCTGGTATGGAATAGCTGCTTTGCATAGAGAACCCTACTTAATCTGCAATTCTCTAATCATTGCCAATGTCACAAAATTGTTTAAGAATTGAGCCAGGCACGGTGGCTTACACCTGTGATCCTACCACTCTGGGAGGCCAAGGCAGGAAGATGCTTGAGCTTAGGAGTTTGAGACCAGCCTGATCAAGAGCAAGATCTTGTCTCTACTAAAAATAGAAAAGTTAGCCAAAAATAGAAAAATGACCCCAGCATTTTGGCATGTATATGTAGTCCCAGCTGCTCAGGAGGCTGAGGCAGGAGGATCACTTGAGCCTGGGAGTTTGAGGTTGCTGTGAGTTAGGGTGATGCCACACTTCTCACCTGGGTAACACAGAAAGACATTGGCTTTAAAAAAAAAAAAAAAAAGAAAGAAGGGAAGGGGGGTCAGCACAGTGGCTCACATCTGTAATCCCAACACTTGGGAGGCCAAGGCGGGTGAATTGCTCACAGGTTCAAGACCAGCCTAAGTCAGAGCAAGACCTTATCTCTAAAAGTAGCCAGGCTTTATAGCAGGCAGCTGTAGTCCCAGCTATTTGGGAGGCTGTAGCAAGAGAATTGCTTAAGCCCAAGGGTTTGAGGTTACTATGAGCTATGACACCAGGGCACTCTACTGAGGGTGACAAAGTAAGACTGTGTCTCAAAAAAAAAAAAAAAAAAAAGAAAGAATTGTTTAAGGATTGAATGGAGGGGCATAAATATCATTCCTAGTCTGATGCCTGACACCTTGCTTTCCCCAGAGGGTCAGTTAAGGGTCCCTGGGCTATATACTCTAAGGCTCTGTATAGCCCTGGCCTTCTGCTGTACTATCAGTCTGCCCAGAGCCCCCCCATCATCCTGTCTGGGGACGGCTTGCTTTTTACACTGCAAGCCTTGGAGCATTAGGAGATTTGTGGAAACCCTTTTTAGGCACAATTCCAACTTTATTCTGTGGGAAATACAGAGCCCAAAGTATTCCTTTCCCCAAATTTTAATTTGCCATCTTATACCTGTTAGGGTTTGTTTTTTTTTTAAGGAAAATAGAAGAATAAATTAAAAATTGACTCCATTTAGTACTTTCTTTTTTTTGAGACAGAGCCTCAAGCTGTCGCCCTGGGTAGAGTGCTGTGACATCACAGCTCACAGCAACCTCCAACTCCTGGGCTCAAGCGAGTCTCCCGCCTCTGCCTCCCAAGTAGCTGGGACTACAGGCACCTGCCACAATGCCTGGCTATTTTTTTTTTTTTTTTGGTTGCAGCCGTCATTGTTGTTTGGTGGGCCCAGGCTGGATTCGAACCCGCTACCTCAGATGTATATGGCGGGCACCTTAGCCATTTGAGCCACAGGCACTGAGCCCATTTAGTACTTTCAAGCAGAAAATAATTATAACAGGACTTGAGGAATTTAGCACTTTGGGTAGTTCTATCACCATCAGGCTGCTTCTTGTGTTCAGAGTGTTTGGCGCCCTGGTTACGTAGGTCTTCATAGGATTCATAAACCGTCTCCTGACAAACTCAGGACTGGTAACTGTGCAACTTGGCAGTTTATTTGGTGCGTTTTGTGGAACTTTGATCTTTCCAATAAGGCAATAATTAGACCTGTCAGAAGCTTTTCAATATGAGAAAAACCACTGTAAATGCTTCACACTGGTTTCTGTAAACAGCTTGCTTTTACTTAATTTATAACGTTGTATTTTCAACAATAGCTGCACAAAAGGAAGTAGAAAAAGTAAAAGAAATACCCAGATAATTCCAAGTCGAATATTACACATACGGAAATATCTATCCCAGTAATGGCTTTACCTCGATTTTCAAGGGCGGCATGCGTGAGTTATCAATCTGATTTTGTGAAAGCTCAGTGCCTATCAGAAATTCTAAGTCCTTTTGTAATGTCTGTTTTTAACTTTAAAAGCTGCTCTCAATGTAATAGGTAACTTTCTTCCTGATACAAAGCTGTTTCCTTAGGCAAATGGAAATAAGAATATTATTATTCACTAAAGAGGGTGGGTAAATTCATCACCAGACCCAAAAACAAAATGGATGCAATTCTGCTGATTGGTGCTTGAAGGGAAAACCCATAAGCCCATGGAAGTACTCCTCTCTCTGACGGGAGGTCACGGGGAAGGTTACCAGCCCAGCTCTGTGGGGAGGCCCATGTTGCAGCTGTCTGCGCCATCCCTCGCCTGAAGACAAACTGCAGACTTGGCTTTGCACTGCTACTGGTCTTTCAACCTTCAATAAGAACCAGTGCTTGGATCTAGCTGTTTGTACTTCCTCCAAGTTTGCCTCCCAGAACCTCCTGAGCTTTCCCTTACACACCTGCCTTCCAGGCTTCAGCTTGAGCTTCCTAGAGTCAAGAAGAGAATCTCAGGCCACTTTCATCATTTGAGGCTCCTCATATGTTAAAAAATATATAAATATAAACACGAAGTTAAATCATTGCAAGGATGGTGAATGTTTACATTTAACAAGTTAGCGCTTTTTACGTGCAAAGTAACTTTGACCTCATCTGCAGACAGTCCAATCTGAAGGCAACCCCCAAAGTCTTGATAAGGCGCTGGGTAAACCTGAGTGCTGAGCCTAGCAGTGCCGCACATGCTCCTAGGACGTGGTACCTGCCTCGGCCTCCACAGAGGGGCCTAGGAAGCAAACTGATAAGCAGTGGCAGGTTTGCAGTCACAGGAAGTAAAGGAAGCTTTCTAAAAATCTACCATTATAAACATTTCTCCTTCTGGAGAGGTAATCAATTAAATTTCTCAATATAATTCGTCGAGACCGTACTTTCCCCTGCTTTGCTTAATACAATCATCTGATTGTTCAGTGCTCAAGGTGCTGCCTGGGGCACTCTGGGCACCCTGAGAAGAGACAGCAACCCTTCAAGATGCATTTCTGTTCTCTGAAACGATACTATCCAATCAGCCAAAAAGAAACAAATGCGGGAGATTTCTAACTCTGGAGAACTTCTTGTCCATTTCCCAGATCCCTGGGATGACTGGATGAGACTTTGTTTCTTTTATAAAGAAAGAAAAATAGGCTAAAGATAAGAACAGTTCAGTCTCAGGAGGAGAAACCCACAGAGCCAAACAGTCCCTGGGAAAATGTTAATCCTGACCGGAGTAACCATAAAGCAACATTGTATATGCACTGGATTAGCAAACAAAACATGAGTTGTAACACCCAATGATGTGATAGAACAGGTTGGCTGGGGACTATAAACTGGGTGAACTCTCCGGTACAAGCAGTGTGGCCGTACACACTCAAAACTAGGAAGTGTGCATCATCTCGGAAGCAGCAACCTCACTTCTGAGAATAGTTGGAAGAAAACTGCAACTAAGCAGAAGGATTGTATGCACAAAGATGTTTATTGCATCATTAACAAAACTTGTGCGAATCTGGAGGTGGACTCCACTTCCCTCACTGGAGGGGCGGAGCTAAGTGGCTGACATGCCTTCCACCACACAGCCATCGCACGGTTCACAAATGACAGTGATGCATAGGACATATCAGTGTTGAAAAACAGATGTGATAACTTGGTGAAATCACGCGCTCTGGTGACAATTTGTTCCAGCCTCAAGGCCTTGGTATCCACCATTCTGCACAGCACGTGAGTCCCAGGCCGGTTTCCCACACAGCCAGTTTCTCCTCTGCGTTTAGGTCTCAGCTGAAACATGATTTTTCCCTGGGAGACCTTCCTGATCACCCTGCCGGCCCCTACCAGTCCCTCTCTACCACGTTCCCTTCTTTCTGTTTCTTGCTAGAGCTTCTCACTCTCTGAAATCCTCCTATTTGATAATTAGTGTATCACCAGATGCCACCCCAGAGGGTGACCCCAGCCTCTCGCTCTAGTCCCTGGCTCTGCCCTCATCTACCCAAGCAGGGCTGGGAAGACAGCAGACTCCCTGGACTCCTGAAATTCCCACCATCAGAGCTGCTCCTTTGAGTTAAAGGTATCTGTAAAAATATGAACAGGTAGCCCAGGTACTGGACCCCGTCATCCGGCAGATCTTCACCTCCAAGAACCTGGCTTGTTCTTGGCAGAAGTCCACAGGGGACGGAGCCCCTCAGTGCAGAAGGTCTCTGCAGGCAGGACCTAAACAGATGACTTACACAGAAGTTTCAGGCAATAGAAGGACAGCAGATCCCTGAGCAGAGGACCCTTGGGGAAGGCCGAGAAGTCAGCTGGGCCCTCCGTCCAGGTCTCCACTGACCTCCTGACATTTTCATTGTCCACTAAATGTGGCGAGTGCCAGTCTTTGAAGCTCAGTGGCTGTGCCTGTCCCAGGACACTTGCCCCCATTCACTCAGAGTCTACTGCACAGATGTCCAATCTGGGAGCCTGGCCTGGGGTAGGAGCCCTAAGTTCCGCCCCTAGCATCAGGGACCTGGGGCAATGGTTCTGAAGATCAAAGTGGCAATCATACGGAGAAGGAAGAAGGTGCAGTGAGGTCATCAGCAGTAAAGAGGCAGGAGGCCGAGTCTGTCCAACTCCACCCGATCCCCTTTCCTGCAGGGACCACACAGGAGCCACGACCCTGCCCCAAGTCCTCTCAATGCTTCCCACTCCCACCCCTGCCCCCTGACAGAGCGCTCTCCTGTGGGCAGGCATAGGGCCAGAAGGCAGCCCCTAATACAAAACATAAAATATGCCTGATATAAAATTGCAATTGTAACACATGTACTATGCTCCAATTAGATATCCTGCCTCAAATACTAATATAAATTATATTACAAATATTAAGCCCCATAGCACTACTCCAAAATAATTACCTTATTGTGTCCTGAGGCACAAGTGTCACGTATATATTCAAAAGTGAAATCCACTTCTTCCTGTCTGCATCTCTTACAGTTGACCAGCTCTAGGGAGCCAGCCGGTCATTAACTGTGCTCCTAAAACTAGAACATCAGGGCTTTGTGGTAGCAAATGAGAAATAAACAGGGCTGCCATCCTGGCCAGCCACACCGGAGTGTGTTTTCAGAAGAGCCGGTCGTCCCGCTCTTGGGCATGGACGCACTGAACTGTACCTAGAGGAACAAGTAGAAGCTGAAGCCAGAAGTTGTTTGTTTATAAAGTCCTGCAACCACGTTTCTTAATCAGAGCTGCAAACACATGCAAGGCACCTGTCCAGACTAATAACAAGCATAGTAAAGGGTAAAGGTGCAACCCAACAACCAAGGCCCCAAGCTCATGGTGAGTCCAGGGAATGACCTATGTTACCTGCTCTCACACATGACCCTCAGATAAAGGAGCTGCTCTTTAAAAATGCAACTCCACTCCTTGGGCGGCATCTGTGGCTCAGTGAGCAGGGTACCAGACCCATGTACCAAGACTGGCAGGTTCAAACCTGGCCCCGGCCAAAAAATAAAAAAATAAAAAATAAATTAAAAAAAATAGCCGAGCATTGTGGCAGGAGCCTATAGTCCCAGCTACTCTGGAGGCTGAGGCAAGAGAATCACCTAAGCCCAGGAGTTGGAGACTGCTGTGAGCTGTGATGCCATGGCACTCTACCACGGGCAACAAAGTGAGACTCAGTCTCTTAAAAAAAAAAAAAATGCCGCTTCTGTGAGCTCATTTTACTAAACGATAGAGAAAAGCCTTTCTCCCCGGTGCTTCTGTGCTATGGCAGAGCCAAACTGTGGACAATCCACTGTGGTCTGGGGCTGCGACACAGGCTTCATAGCTGCTTTAGGATGATAATTGTTGAAGCTTTTCAGCAGCTTGTTAAATTAATGAAAACATAATACGCATTCTCTTATTTTCATCCTTGCACCTATCCCTACATTTAGGTACGGTTATGCCTTTTTTAATCAGAGGGAATCAACACCAGGGTGGGACTGGGGGCCGGGATGCATCGTGGTTTGTGTCCAGGGGAAGCTGTTTTATTTCCAGGCTGCTTTTGTCTGGATTCACCTGTGGTTAGAGTCCTGATTCAGAGGAAGGCAGTTGGGTACACCAAACTGAGGAATTTTAAGAGATAAAAATGTAACTCAGGCAAATAAACATTCTTTATTCAAAAGTATCAAAAGTCAGCATATTTCACCTATCAGCATTTCCAACAAGCCTTAGTGTCAATTCTTGTACACACTCAATTTTGCTGCTATGGCAAATTAAATGGCCACATTTATATTTTCCTCTTCAGTTTGCATCTCTGGCTCTCTCAACATGGTGTGGCCAAAACACAGGACCGTAGCAAAGCCCTAAACATTTGTAAAAATGTTGTTAGTCAAGCTTGAGCATTTGCAGGCTGCTTTCTGCATTAGTGCACTTGGGGGCAAAGTGACTATCTCTTGCCACATTTAACTTGCCAGTGCAGAAGCTGATAAAGGTTGATAGCACAGCTTTGAAAGATATTTTGAGGTTATTTTAAACCGAGACAGTTGTAAAAGGCTTGAAAGGTTTAACTCTGCCACTTTTGCAGCAGTTAACTCTGTGCAGCACAGCAGATCACTTTGATTCGTTCATTAAACATATTATTTTTTGCATTAATTGAGCTCATTTGATGAGAAATATTCCCACTCTGTAAAATTTCCAGCTAATGGCTTGGAAATCTATTTGAATTTTGCACCCATTAATTCATTTTAGAGTTTTCAAAGAGTAGATACTTTAGGCAAGCTGAGTTGTATCCCCAGTGATGGGGGAAGCATCTGCTCTTCAGAGATGGTATAATGACATAACATGGTTTTTCATAGTAAGCACTATTAGGGACTTTACCTGTTTAATTATTTTTCTGGGTAGAACAAAGAGAACATCAAGGCCATAAAAATCTTTTACTTGGTGGCTCTGTGCCCTGCTGCGCAGGCCGGTCATCTAAAATGATTTAACCACACTTTGTTACAACAGTGAGAACCAGGATGGACACAAAAAGGCTTTTGAGTTCATTATATAGATGCCAGTTCTAACAAAGATAATTTGAGAAAATGCATTTCCCCATAATTTACTGTGTTTGCTGGTAACACTTGTTAGAAATCTGAGATTTCTTTTTTCATTTTGTGCCTCAATTACAGGGGAAAAAAAAAAACAGAACTGAAAATGGGTTGTATCGTGAATGTTTCCTGGAAATGGAACTGGTAGCAGCTGTCAGTCTGGCTCCAGTGTAGACGCAGTCACAATTATTTCCAGTAGGTTTGCCGCACTCCTGAAAGCAGCAATCAGTTAGCTCCTTCCCAATCAAAATCACTTATTTTGCTGTTTCTTGAGCTGGTTGAAAATTACCATATGGCTATGGAAGAAATTATATGAAACAAAACGGAGCCGTTAAATGGGAGCACGATAAACGTTTCCTTCATCTTGGAAGAAAGGCTCCTAATAAAGCCAACGGGTAATCTGAGTTTTCACTGGAAAAAGAAAGTTTTTCTTCTCCAATGTAAGGGAGAGCCAGGTAGACTCCCAAGACTCCTATTTTTCACTTTCTCACTCTTTTCCTACATTCCTCCTGGTACAGCTCCCCAGGCCTCTGGCCCACCTGCACTGGGTTATCCATTCATTCCTAAGTTGCAATGCTATCCCCATTGAAGCCCTCTAATTTCCTTATCTGTAAGACCGTATAACTAACACCTACCGGATCTAAAAATAAATCATAATAAACACTACCATAGGAGGGATGAAATGTGAAATTAATCTTAGAGTTGCCCCATATTGACCAGGCTTCTATAGCACTAAGCAAAAAAAAAATGTCCTTGAGATCAGTCAGCCCTGGTTTTTGTCTTCCTGCATACATGCCTGCGAACAATGCTGTGATTTTAAGAACTTGTAATGAAGTACAGGGAGCAAAATAGTCTGTATCATAAAAATGAGGCCAAGAAGAGCCGTCGACAACCCTGGAAACACTACTTGACTGGTTGCGGCAAGTACAGTGTCTCCCCGGCATTTATGCACCTGGAACCCCTCTGCTGGAGATGTTGTTTTCCACGGGGCGCAAGTCTCCTCGGTGGAGAGGAGAATGTTCCGCCCGCTCATGCACTCCCTGTGAGGGGGGACTGCTCCTCTGAACCTCCCCACCTTCTTGTTGGACTTCAGCAGATTCTGACCTCAGTTTCCCTCTCTCGGGTCACAGCTGGTATCACTTTGCTAAGTTGTCTCTCAGAACCTCGAATCTCCATAGTAATAGTTTATAGGGCTATTCTTGGTTTTAAATGAACTATTAATGACATGTTGTTGTTATTGTTCTTACTCTGTCAGGAGATAAGACGGAGAGAATAGATTTAACACAGACATCCTGGACCTGGGACTCTCTGCTTCTTTCTTGATGTGGTCTGCTCACCGAATCAGGGTGTCCAATAAGAAAAGAGATAAGGAGTCACTTCACAAGCTTGAACTCAGCTAACTCAGTGATAGAAGAATCGGTTATTATAGTTCTCCTATGCTGGAATATATTGGTGGACCCACCTATTTTTCTCACTGTGACTTCGAAGTCAAAATAGTCATTAATCAGAGAAGACCCTGACCTGAACCCTAAACCTTTTATGTATCATCGTCAATTTGATATGTAAAATATGTACATACATTCAGTCTTTATTCTAAAAAATCAAAAGCTATATAGATTTATTAAATAGCAAAATGGAACAACATTTGGTAGTACATCAACAAATAATTTGAGTTTTTGACAGTGTTCTCTTTCTTAACTAGAATTAATTGTATAAACATGTGGTCCTTTAAAGCTTTCTTAGAACTTGATTTGAAAGCTGACTTTGATGCTTCTGAGATTTGTGATGTGCTAGGAAGAATCACATAGTTGCTTTTGTGCAAATTTATAGTTGAAACACAGGCATTCATCAAATAAACCATCATTTCCAAGTACTTGTTCCAGAGTTATAGTGTGATATTATTAAAAGCAATGTTAGGATGTACAGAAATCAGAGAACTTCCGAAGTCCAGAGGCAGTAACTGAGATTCAGAGAAATCAAGGAACCTGCCAATAGTCACACAGCTAGTGAATTACGAGCATGGCAGCTACTAAGTTACTGAACAATTACAGCCCAGGTTATCTGCCTTTAAGTCCAGTGTTCTCTCCACAATACTAGTATAATCCAATTATTATTATTAATTTCATAGAGAAATGAGTCTACTTGGAGGTTAGAAAATGACAGATGTTTAGAAATTGTCATTGTCTATTTAAGGGAAATATAAATGTCGAATTGACAATGGGGCCAAGATCCATAATATCTTTGGTTTCACATGTGATCAAGGACCCCATTTCAAAGATGAAAACGTTTCCTTGAGCTTTTGGAGATATGATGGCTTCCTAGCCTCTTGCCTTAGTGACCCAGCTTCAGTATAGGGATGAGGGGAAGGGAGCCAGACATCCAGCAGGGAATCTAGAGCTGGCTTCAAAGCTTTTATCTTCAGAGGAAAGAAATCTTGTGAATTTCATTAATGTCAACAGGATCTGAGAAGAATTGAAGTACTTAAGCCCTTGGGCATCTCCAGCATTCCAGATGCTGTGGTATTAGAAGTTTTGGGTTGCAAAGCCATTACAACTTTGCTTCACACACCCATGAGCCAAGACGCTGGAACTATCCACTGCCAGGTCATACTTGAGGGTGTGTGGGAAACCTTCAGATTCCAAGAGGAGGTGAAGTCAGCCTAGGAAGCAGTGGAACTCCCAGGGGGGTGACACATGTTATGGTTAAAGGGAAAAAAAGATCAGTCCCCTCAAAGTAATATCGCAAACCTTAAAAAAAGAGAAGCATTTCTTTGGGACTCTAAAAGCAGATCATCTCACGAAATCTCCCCAAAAGACTCTTCTCTTGCTCAGTGTAGAAAATGAATTTGTTCCTAGTTTTTTTCCCTTCTTTCTTTTTTCCATTCTCTCACCTCCAGAAGAGATCAGGCTGGAATTCATGGTCATTCCCCCTGTAATTATCTAAACATTATGAAAGAAAACCCTTTATTCCAAAACAGGTAAAGCTATTTCTATAAAGTAAATTGAGTCCAAGCTAACCCCAAATAGATATTTCTGGCAAAACAAATGTTGACGACTTGCTGTAGGTATTAAAACTGTACCTGTCTTACAGGATAAAATATATCTGTGTTCTTTTTATCCTCCTTTCTTGATTTAGATTAAAAAGAGAAAACTCAAAACCAACCATTTCTAAATGCATAAACATTTTGAGTCATTTTTTAGTGACAGCTTTTTTATTTTAAAGATAACTTATCAAAATTTCTGATAGAGTTTAGTTGTTCAATGAAATCACTAAAACTGATATTTCTGCTTAGAAACCAGTAAGTGCAGTCAGAGGACTGTTTTGGTCATCTCAGTCTTCTAGCTGTTAAAGCCACTAACCACAAAGAAAAAAATACATCTGGGGCCACGAGTGTGGCTCACACCTGTCACCCCAACACTCCAGGAGGCCAAGGCAGGTGGCTCCCTTGAGCTCAAGAGTTTGAGACCAGCCTGAGCAAGATTGAGACCCCATCTCTACTAAAAATAGAAAAACTATCCAGGCCTGGTGGCACACACCTGTAGTCCCAGCTGTTTGAGAGGCTGAGGCAAGAGCATTGCTCAAGCCCAAGAGTTTGAGGTTGCTGTGAGCTGTGACGCCACAGCACTCTACCTGGGGCAATAGAGTGAGACTCTGTCTCAAAAAAAAAAATGCATTTGGAAACATCCAAAAGAAAATCAATGATGATTTAGTTGATAAAGAAACATTTCATAATAATAATACAGGCAGTAGGTTCCACCAGCACATACCTGTCAAGACCTGGACCCAGACTCCCGGGGCTCACTTTACCTCACCCCAGCAATTCACTGCACCACGACCCAATCAGAAGGAAGGCAGCTTTGGAAGTCACAACTGTGCCATCCAAGGTTACAGGTCTTGACAGGTAAAGATCCTTTTACTTGAACTTCAGAGCACTTAGAATGTTCCAGTTTAGCATTTGAGAATCCAAAACATGCCCTTTCTGGTCCAGTAAGAACCTATTTGATTTCTTGGCAGTACTTTTTAAGATTTCACTCAGTGTTGCCAGTGAGGTCCGGGGGGTGGCAGGGGGTAATGCCAGGACAAAGGTGCTGTCTGCAGTCCACTTTGCATTGATGAACACTCTCATGCTAAGAACAGCTTTGACCTGGATCTGCATTCAAGCAGTGTGGACGCAAAGCGGGTACTTTTAACAACACGTACGCTGCACAAATGGCCATGAAAATAATGGCAGATCAAAGGAGGTGAAGCCAAACCATGGTGCTCCTTGGCAAAACCTTGGTCCTGTAACTACCATTCAGCCTTGGGTATGCCAGGGAATCAGTCTGCCTGAGTCAGTGTCTGATGCCCACAGCCAAAGTGAATGTCATTCTGTCAGGATGATCATCTTTATTTCTCTGAGATACTTGGTAATTTCTGTGACATTTAAAGTGCTATTGTGTATGTAAGAGCTTACACAAACCGTTTTGTTATTGACACAGTGTGATGGGTTACATCTTTAAATTAGAGTTTCCAAAAGTCGGTGTTTAGCCAGATTGGGAACAGCAGTCAGAACATCATTTGGGTCCTCTCTCACCATTCCTCATTCTCTCGGGTGGTTTGAAATGGAGTTTCCCAGGCAGGATTCCCTGGAAGGTTTGGTACGCTGACTTTTAGCAGGTTTGAGCCCTGCAGCAGTCTCAGGAAGGAGAGGCAGAGTCGGGGCCAGTGATTTTTTCCTGGAGACTTAGGGACCCCACCCCCACCATGTGACCTTGTTCTCACTGAGAGTGAGACCCGCCGCTTCCGCCAGGCCATTCTCAGAACTGACACAGTGCTGCTTTCCCGAAATCCTGCCTATTTATTTCCTTAGTCATGACCAGAAAGTGTAGATTTCAGAAATGACTTCATCTGTTTGGTGTCAACTGAACACTTGAGGCACGTTGTGGAGTAAGAGACTCGAGTAGAAGCCTTTATTTGTTTCATTCCTCTGATGCCTTGAATGAGGCTTTCATTTCCAAATAACTCCTTTGTGTGTTACTGTTCACATAAGAATATCTGCGCATTTCCCAGTTAAGGGTATTTGCCCAAAGAGTGAGAAAAATTCAAATTTGAATCAAACTATCCTTGAGCCTCCCAGGGGCCATCACACATTCACGTCTTGCTTTTCATAACTCAAAGGAAAGAAAGCTGGCCTCTGCCTACAACAGATGACCAGAATCCTGCAGACGCAGCTCTGGGGTAGGCAGAGCGCCGGGGAGAGGCGCCGAGGGGCGGCTCCGGAAGGTGGGGGCACTGGAGCCCACACTTATTTCCTCTGAGGGTACAAGTGGTCTGTATTTTTCATAGGGAGGGCAACCAGTTAGGCTTCCTCAACTAGACGGTAAACCCCATGGAAGGCGAGAGCCGCTTTCCCTCTGATGGATTGCCCTGGAGCGCGTAGTCGCCTGCACTGAGAACGCTCTGCGTTATGGCTGAACCCAGGGCGCCTTCGGGCCGGGAGCGAGGCTGCCGCAGACCCCAGCAGCGACCTGGGGAGACCCTGCTCTGGCCGGCGGAATTGTCCTTCCTCTCCAGCTTGGCTTCTTTTACTTTTGAGTCTTTTCTCTTTTTCCTACAACACTGGTAATGAAAGAAAAAGAATAAAGTTTCCCCACCATCTAGAAATTGAAACCATGGCAAGAAAACGTTTCACCAAATCCGACGTGGTGTGAGTCTGCTGCTGACCTGTGTCCACCGAGTAGCGGCTATCTGTGTGAAATGTAAATGTGCCGCGTGTAACTCTCCTTACTAGTGGCCCTGGGTGACAAGGTGCACAATAGTCACGTCTCAGTCACCGTCTGAGTTCACACGCCAGGAGGACGCCCTTGCGGCTAAGGGACTGGGGTGTACCGATGCACCCCTTCTCCAACCCTAGGAAGAGAAAGCGTCCAGGGGTTTTGGTAGAAAAGGGGGTTTGGGTAGAAAGAGTGTACACGTTCGTAATGCTTAAACAAATTGCTTACATAAAGAAAATTCAATATTTAGAGTAATAAATGCACTTAAAGTAATTCTTAAGCAGGAGCAACTTTCCTCCGTGTAAGAGTCCACACACAGCACCTAACTCTGAGGACCAGCACACAGTCCAGTTTAAACCATGCCTATCCTCCGGTTTGTTGGATGTCTTTCCCATCATCAATATATATTTCCAGCTGCTGGACATCAAATGCACTCCTAGCTTCCAAAATCGAAGTGTCATCTTCCTAATCAGGAGTGACAATTGTAAACGACCAGCTGGGTTTTTTCAAGCATTCCATTCCCCTAAATGCGTTTTCCAACAGCATCATGTGTGTTTAAAACGGTGAGATCCACCTAACCACCTCAGTTCCAGGTACTCAAAGGAACTGACAATATAGCTGCTTTGGAAGGAAAGCCACAGTATTACTCACGTGCCTCTCGACATAGTTTGACACTAAACTGTGCAATGTCATCATTACAGCAGGCAAAGTTAGGGACGTGTTCTTATTTTGGCCTTTTTTATGCCCAAATGATACATTCTGCAACCACAAAATATTCCAACTCCAACTCACTTTTTGAATAAGTAACTTCTATTCTTTTCTGTTCTTTAATCATTCGGTTTTATACACTGTTGAAAAAAAATGAAAAAAGCAACATAGTTTACTTCCTCCCACAGTTAAATATTTTTTCTAAGTAAGAATATGAAATATAGTGTTGCTTGTTATTGTTGCTTTCTGGAAGGCAGTGGAAAAAACAGGGTGTGTTAAGCTTTCCACTGTGTGCAGACTTTCCAACCCCCCTCTGCTTCCAGCAGGAAAATGTGTCTGTCCCGTGGCCAATTCAGTTCTTGACCTTTTGACTAATATGCCAACAAAAGCCACCATTTATGAGTGGTTAATATATGTATCTTTGTCCATGAGGAATTTGATGAAGGCTCAACCCCACCACCAATTATACTCTCTAGCCTCCAGGGTGCTGCCCCTGGGCTTGGTCATCCTATGCCAACACAGGCCCTGCCCATGGCCACCTCTTCTCTGGGCAGGAGGAATTTATCAGCAAGTTATTTGGGAGGAGAGGCACACAAAGATAGCCAGAACCTGATGGGACATCGGCCCACGCTTTGATTGGAATCCTGTTGAGAAACCATGAGTTCTGAGCAGACGCCTTCTCTGGGCTGTCTCCCTGTCACGCCCTGTTCCCCTGCCCCTTTGTCTGGCTCCTGCTGATTTTTGTCTTGTCCCCTCTTTGGACTTTCTTCCTGAGCATCTTTTCTCTACACAGGTAGCAAATATAATTAATCCCTTCTTCCAAGCCCCAGCTTCCTCCTCCTCCTCTCTTACTTCAACTCAAAGACCTCACAGCTGTGCCCAATGGCACCCTTGCTCATCTGACCACACATGGATCTGAAAGACAGATTAGAGATTCTGTTTACAAATGTGTGTTTGTTTTTAAAAAATTATCTTTGTTTTGCTCAAAAATATGGCATGAACCCTTCCATTCAAAAATCTTATCTCTCATTTGTTCTGTATCCTCTCTCTCTCTCTCCCTCTCTCTCTCTCTCTCTATATATATATATATATCACATAAATTTTCTATGTATGTTTATATAAGAGAGAGAAAGAATATGTATATCACATAAATGTTCTATATTTGTATATTTTGGACGATCAACTGCTCTGTAAATCTAACCTTAAATTAACTGATATCTAGTTTCTATGGGATAGCAGAAAGGCATCCGCTATGAGGAAGAAAAAACCCACCTAATTGCAATGGATTTCTGAACCATTTTAAGTTTATCTATTATGAAAAATGAAATACGGTTTTTCATAACAGTTATACGACTCACAATCTGTTTCTCTTTCTGAAAATCAGTAATATTCCTGCCTCCTTCACCCCCACAGAAGGAAACTAATCAGGATAGCACGTCACTGTCTCTATATCACAGAAGACAGTGATTATTTATCTAATAAATTTCTGGAAAAATCAACCAAAGAATAGCTTATCTATGTTGTGTGGTGTGGTAATTGTTACATTTATTCTGGTCTGAACCAGGACCCAATCTTTTTTAAATGTCCCAAATAACTAAAGATAAAAGGTTTGAAACACTGTTTCCCCCTCTGCTATCTCCACATTCGAACAAGATAAACAGATTGGGGCTATATTTGAAATGTGAATGAAATAAATTTTCTCTCTGGTGAAGTGCACATTTGAATGGCCCTGAGGCCCCGGCCCTGGGCTCCCTGGGCCTGAGTGCCCACCCTCCTTCCAGCGGGGCTCTCAGGCCACCACCGCACTCACCTCCATTGTAGACCAGGCAGAGGTAGCACTAGCTGCTTTGCAGACACACAGTAATGACTCACTTGTTGGGAGATTAAATGTCACTGTGGCCCCTGGAAAGCTGTGAGTGGAGCCCATAGAAAGCACGTAATGGCTATTGTTGTGAAAAAAATCAAAAAACTTTATAGTCTGGATCAAACCAAAGACTTTAGGCATCTCACATTCCTTCAGACAGCTCAAATTTGGGTGTATCCGATGTTTCTTATCTACATGATTTGAGACTGAGCTTGTGGTGCAGAGTAGAGGACCTGGGAATCCCTTCCCTGTAGTGTCACCATGCAGCTGCCACTTCTAGACTAGGGGGGGCTGAGCCTCATTTGGGGACACCAAGCATCCTGAACTTGGAAATTCCCAAACTAGCAGCAGCTCAAATGCTCTGTGATACCCTAACTAATAACTGTCATTGGACATTCTGTGATCATTCAGGAGCAGCTCTGGCAGGAAAAGCCATTTTCTCCTGTCCCACCTGTATCTGGAATCATCAAAATAATTTTGGGTAACTGAGCTCTCGTGTCACTAGAGTTTACCTTGTGTACAAAGCAGCAGAGATACAGAGGTGGGCTACACCTCTGATTCCAAAGAGTGTCCGGTTTAAGTCGCACAGGACCAATGACCTGATCTAGGGATAGGCCGTTCCTTCTAAACATGCCAAGCTCTGGCTTTGAAAAACTCAAGGCCCAAGAAAACACCCTGTATGTAATGGTCACAGGGAGAAAGAGCCCCTGATTCGTAACCCATCTGGTATCTTTGATTAGCTCACTCTTGTTTGCTCAGGCATTTCTTTATTTTAGATTAATTTTCATCAGCTCCCGTCTGGGACGTGGTACTTTTTGTATAGCTGTCACCACCAGCACTCCTATAACTCGACAAGATCATGGAGAAACATTGAATGTTTTTGTTTCCTAAAGGGAAATGCCTAGAATGATGTGTAGGACTTTTTTGGGAAACTGCAAAGAAATAACTGGCCTCTTTGTGTGTTTGCATGTACCAGTTAACTCCGGAGACGGCATCGACTACAGCCAGCAGAAGAGGGAGAACATCGGCGACTTGATCCAGGAGACGCTGGAGGCCTTTGAGCGCTACGGGGGAGAAGACGCCTTCATCAACATTAAGTACATGGTCCCAACCTACGAGTCATGCTTGCTAAACTAACGGTGCGAGCAGCTGGGATGCCAGGAAGGCTCCCCTGGTGCTCTGATCATCTGTCTCTGCTGCTTTTAGCATCTCTGTCCTTGTGACTTCCACAGCTTTCTTTTCTACAGCTGCTAAAATAGTGGCTTCTGGGCCATTGGCCTGTTAGTCCTATTGAGAACGAGGCTTTCCGATACATAAATAGTGCCTGTTTCTTAGATTACAATAGTGTACTGTGCTTATTTATTCTGTGAGAAGAATTGCTTCTTTATACAGCTCCAACAGAAGCAGGAGCCCGAGTTAAACCTTCAGCTGTGTAGACAATAAAACCATAATTTTCATACGCAACCCAGCAATTGCTGCTCCGTGTCTGCCTGCCCGGAGGGTGATGTCAGAGGTTGTAAGGAAGAGTTTGTGCTGACTGCTTAATAGGTGTTTGTCATGGAAGAGGAGCATCAGTTCAGCGGCGACAGCAGCAGCTGTGCGGGGTAATGCGCTTTGACATTCAATAAAGCTGTTGAATCTATATTCCAGTTACAGCAGGAAATTTTTACAGCCTGTGGTCACATCAGCTACGATCGTAATTAATGCTTCTAGCCTACCAGTGAATGGGTTTCAGGGGCTTTTAGTTTGCATTTATGGGTGCAAGTGGAGGAAGCCTGGGGAGAGGATGGGGTCTGAGTCTGGGTGCGAAATGTAACTTTGCAGACATGATTTTTTTAAAAAAGAAAGCTATCTTGAATGCTTGTCCCTCTGACTTATGGCACTGGCGTCTCAGGACCTGAGCCATCATGGACCAGATATTATGTAGCAGTTTGTTCAAGGTTTTTAATCACTTCCGAAAATCACCGGCATGCATCTTAGTGATTACCCCTTGAAACAAATAAAGACTGTCCTTTTTTGCTTCCTCCCACTAGTAGGATGGGTTATGAGCACCATTCAGGGGGTCTTTGGTCATATTTTGGAATTTTAGTGAGACAAAAAAAAAAAAAGGCAAAAGACACCTGTTTTCCATTCAACTAGAAAAGAAAAAGGCGCCTGAAGAGACACGACCAACTCGGGCAGTTGGCCTTGGACAAAAACTTTCGAGACTTGTCAGACGGGGAGCCTCAGGCATCTGAAACGCAGCCCAGAAAACGTGGTGAAGACAGAACACCGACTTTGCACACCTGAGAAATGCTGTAATAGGCCAGAAGCACGTGACCTAAAGGATCTAATTTCTGGAGCAAAATGTGTGATTTCTGCATCAACGTGATGCACCAAGTGCTGGCCTCCAGATCATTGTCACTAATCATCTAAGGCACAAGTTTCCAAAGCCAAACACCAATTTTGAAAACTAGCCCATTGTTCATTTCCCCAAGTTACTGGCTCAACATATGAAATCTGGCCTCTAAGCAGCTGCCACCGAGTTTCTGTGAGCACTTTCTAGGGTAAAGGGAGATGTGTGATTGGGTAAGACACGTCAGCTCCCTCATGTAAGATTTGGTGAACGTGTTGCGGGAAATAGATTCTACAGATTAAAGCAGGTTTTCCTCCAAATTACGGTGTTCAGGTGCATCTGTCAGCTCTTGTCCTGGCTTCTGCATTACAACTGGGTGGAACACCAAAGTCCACGATATTATCAATCAGAAAGACCATGGCTAGTTGGCACCTTCAAAGGTTTATACTGGAATGGCTCCTGCTTGGCTCTGTTGGGACACAAAGGGCAGTGCTGGCCTGTCCCTTCCTGTCATAGCCACAAAAACTGCCTGGTGTAGGAACAGGAAGACGCAGCCATTTAACCAAGAACCCTGACTTTGGCTTGGAATTAAAGCATCAGGCTTCATGTCCCAGCTCAGTCACTTATTAGCTAAGCTGCCTTGGGCAAATCACTTAACCTCTCTGAGCCTCAGGCTTCCACAGCTGTGAAGGGAGATGACCTCTACCTGCAAGAAAGCCATAAGCACTGGAGGTCACCTAAAGTCCTCCCACACTTTGTGATCCCACCAAACTTTTATTTCAAAGAGAAACAACACATGAAGGGAGACCAACTTCCACCCCGGCAGAGCAACTCCTATCTGAAAACTCCTCAGGCAACACGGTGCTTCCCACATGGCAACAGTGAATTCTTTGTAACAGGAAGATAATTTTGCAAAAACACAAAGTAACTGTACAGACAGCACCGTGTTCTCAGGAGATTAAAAAGCAACACAAAACTCCAAACTCCACAGTCTGGGTGTCTTACTACTACAGAATTAGGAGCAGCTGCTTTTTCTGATCTGTCTTCCACTCCTCCCAAATAATTTCTGATTAACTCAACCAAGAAGGGCAACATGGCAGCAGGTTTCCGGCCTCTGAGTGAGACGCCGCTGGCTTCTTCCTCCTGCTATGTTTATATGTTGAGACTTACTTTCAAAGACTTCTGAAAGAATGAGAGGGTGAAAATGAGAAGTGTTGAGTTCTGGGGTGTGAGACAAGAGTTTCTGTCTGTTTCTTATGAGTGATTTACTTGAAGATGTCATTCTGGTGTCCCTGTTAATTAAGTAAGGCCATGAACAAACCCTAGATGCAGAGGACTCAGTGGGAACAGTGGGCCTGGAGCGAGTCAGTCACTTCCCTCACCTGCCAGGCGGCCGCTGCCTCCTACGGGCACTGCAGTGATAGCTGTGGTGACACAGTGCTTCTACCTCAGGAGTAGGGACCCAGCCGATCTGAGTTTGAAGTTCTTTCAAGCCATCACTTGTGACCTCTCTAAAACCCAAATTTCTCACCTAAAAATGGGCTCCGTAAGGTCTACCTTGTAGGTCTGTTACAAGCATCCCTTGAACGCATGTTTCTAAAGAGGGACCCCAGCTGGACCCCTGGGGCATGAGAGCAGGTCTCCTGGAGCCACCCAACACCTGTAGTGACCAGCTGCTTCAGCCATGGGCCGTCCCTGGGAAGGCCTGGCTCAGCCAATGAGGCCCTCAGTGGCTGGCAATTGTCTCTGACCCTCTGACAAGTGATGAGACACCAGGACCTGCACAGCCCCTGGCCATCTGGACACTGCCCTGTGGGCACCCCGTCCTCCATGAGATCACAGTGCCTGAGAAAAGTCAGTCAGAAACATGGATTTGAAAATTGTGAAACGGTTCCGTGCTTGGAAGGTCTTTTCAAAGTAGAAGATTTCTTAAACCTACCCTTGAGTCTTTGTATGGTTTACCTACATGAGCTCTCTGGAAGACTTTCGGTGTGGGTTGTAGGATGTCTCAGAGTGCTAATTTAGAGATGCTACTACCAAGTAATTTAAGTCTGTGTCAACATCACATCTCTCCCTTCTTCCAGCTATTTTGGGATGTTTATCACAAGCATTTTGCAAGCTAAAGCTGGGAAGCTCAAATTCTGATCTTGTTTTAAGGAAGTAACGCACCTGGGGAAGCACCCACGAACATTTTTATAAATATAAATGTCTTCTACTGTCTGATAGGATTTAAAAATGGAGCCAGAAATCCTCAAATGCTTTTGAAACAATTTCCTCCATGAAAGTTTCCCTTTTCTAGAAATGTACCGGTTCATCAAAGTCTTTCCAAAATGTGACTCTTCCAGATCTCAGGAGCCTTTGCTTCCAGCAAAGTAAAACCGACTTTGACCAAGTTCTCATTCGTGTCCTGTAAATATTCAGGGCCCGGGAGGACCTCACTACTCACACAACTTGTGGGTCAGCAGGGTCTGAGTCAGGCAAAGGCAGCCAGGGCGGGAAACACTCCCCAGGCTCCACCATGTCCACACAAGGATTCCACTGGGGTCCTGCTAACAAGCTCACAAAACACCATATTCTTTTCAAGATTGACAAAGCAGGGTTTCCCAAGCTCAACCGACCTCATTTCTTCTAAAATAACATATTTGAAGTGAGTTAAATTTCCTGGTTGCCTTTTTTGCAGTACATATATTGCTAGTTCCTGATAGTTCAGAGAGGGAAAGGCCATTTAGAAAGGGGCACTCTGCTACGACCATTTGAAATCATGATGTCTTAATATACAAAAGAACTACAAGCATCTTCTCTGCCCTGCAGTAGAAAAAAAGATAATACAAGTATACTTGGCTTAATCAAGAGCACTTTCCAACAGGAAAGTACCCACTGATGTTGAATCTGATGCTAAAAATAATCTCCCATCATCTTTGTCTCTTTTGTAGTTTTTTTAATTGAATCATAAACACATAAAGCTTGTATACATTAATGCATTTATGGGGTACAATGTGCTGATTTCGTAGAATTAGGAACACTTACACTGGTTAATATATACCTCATCTCGTTTACTTAATTATTGTGTTAAGGCATTTATACTCTATAGTTAATAGCTCCAACATGTACCCTTGCAGTATGCACCATAGGTGTGATCCCACCATTCACCCTCCCTCGATCTGACCTCTCCCCCTTCCCCACCCATCCTCCCCTCCTCCCTCCTTCATCTTGGGCCATAGTTGTGATCTATTCTTCATATGAAAGTGTGAGTGATTACAAATTGTTTTCATAATAGTACTGAGTACATTGGATATTTTTTCTTCCATTTTTGGGATACTTTACTAAGTAGGATATGTTTCCGCTCCATCCATGTAAATGTAAAAGAGGTAAAGTCTCCATCTTTTTAAAGGCAGTATAATATTCCATGGCATACATATACCATCATTTATTAATCCATTCATGGGTCGATGGGCACTTGGGCTTCCTCCATGACTTGGCTATTATGAATTGAGCTGCAACGAACAATCCAGTGAAAATCTCTTTGTTATAAAGTGATTTTTGGTCTTTTGGATATACACCTAGTAGAGGCATTGCAGGATCAAGTGGCAGGTCTACTTTTAGATCCCTGAGTGTTCTCCATAATTCTTTCCAAATGGGACATAGTAGCTTGCACTCTCACCAGCAGTGCAGAAGTGTTCCCTTTTCTCCACATCCACGCCAACACCTGTAGTTTTGGGATGTGTGAATGCACACGAGCCGAGTGGGAATCCGAAACGCAAGTCAGACTTTGTCTCCGAGAAACTCTAACTGACAGTGGTTTGCCCCCCGCCCCAGTGCACATGCCAGTGATGATATTAAGGAAGAATGCAGGAGCTATAGAATGAATTCTGCAAGATCCCACCCAGGATGCTGTTATTCTTGCTCACACTGTCTTGTCCAATTTTAGATCTCATAACTGACATAGCTTGGTTCTATGTACAAGTTATTTGCAATTGGCTGGCTCTCCTATTGGTAGTTCATGACATGGACAGATGTGTGGTGGGAACCGCCCACGGCACATTGATTTGCATTCCTCTGTTTTGGGGGTTAACTTGTGCCTTCCCCAGTGGGAATATTTGTAAGGTACTTGGATTCTTTATTAATTTTAACTTTGCCAAGTTTCTGTTAAGTTTAAATCTGGGTGAAAGGATTTGTTCTCTTCCTGCGCTTGATATGTCTAAAAATTCATCACTTTAGTTTCTTTTCTATTTAGAAATCATTGGGAAATATCCTGTTGGCTCGCCCTTAGAACCTGTTGGAAACTATGCTCACTCTGTCCACATCACACACAGTATTTTGAGAGTGATTTCAGGGAATTTTCAGATGTTCTGGCCCCTATCTCGAAATGGTTGTGCTTCCCCATCAGGAAGGAGGGAGAGAAGGGACCATCGACCCACCTGGCACGCACAGCTCAGGGACTCAGGCCACATGCCTCTGACCCAGGGCCACGTTGCCTGGGGGGATCTGTGGACACTCAGACTGCCCACGCCTTCTCAACCTCCCTCACTGGATCCTCTCCTCCTCCTTCTCTGTGAACAGTGCAGGACCAGGCCTGCAGCCTCAGTCTCCTCTGTCTCCACCAACGCCCCAGGTAGCCATGCAGAGCCATGGGTTCACACACCAGCTGTGTGCCACCAATTCTCAAATTTTAGCTCTGG
Source organism: Galagoides demidoff (assembly GCA_963574575.1). NCBI lineage: Eukaryota > Metazoa > Chordata > Mammalia > Primates > Galagidae > Galagoides > Galagoides demidoff. Next base: position 35,332 of record CAUYQV010034727.1, on the reverse strand, counting down.
TCCAAACTTCTGTACTGCCCACTAGGCATTTCCACCTGGACACCCAAGAGGTTTGTCAACCCAGAAGTATGAAACCAAGGCCCCAGGTCCAGCACTCCCCAACTCCTCTCCCCACCTGCCCACAGTGCTTCAGCTCAGCAGACGGGTATTCACTTCTCCATTCACTCAGGTCAAAAGGCCAGAATTGTCTGGACGCTCTCTGTCATATCCACAGCCAGGCCCTGACAGACGCTGTCTGCAGAGCCTTTGACATGGATCCTGTGCGTGATCCCATCTCAGCTGTGTCCCACTGGCCCAGGTCATGTTCTGCCCAGCTGGCTGTCTCCCTTTGGGAATCCTCCCTCAGAAGTCAGCGAACCTTTAACCACAAATCCATCAGGGTGCTGCCCTCAATCCTCCAGTAGCTCCAGGTCCCCCTACCTGGATGACCCACTGCCTGGAAGGTGTGATCCTGGCCCCTCTCAGCCTACTCCTTCCTGGTGTTGCAGCCCCCACCCCATCTGTGGATAGGGGAGGTGCCAGCCTCGTCCCTGCTCCTCAGGCCAGCACAGTGTGCACCCAGAGCTTTGTGCTTGCAGGGCCCTCAGCCCCGACTGGTCACAGACACCTTTGTGGGTCCCCTCTCCCTCCCTGGCCTTCCATGGATCATTCTTTTTTGATGTCCTGCTCAGAAAAGCCTTCCTGCCCCACCCCCACCCCCTGCTGCCTCTGGCTGGCTATCCTTTTATCTCACTTACGTGCCTCAAAGTGCTGATAAGGGCCCAAAGTAGGGACGCTATTCCACCCCCTCACCCCCCACCCCACAGTTCTCCCCAGCCACCCAGCTGACTGAGCCAGAGGACGCTAGGCATTCTGCGGGCATCCTGTGTCACAGATCTGCTGTCTTGAGGAAGAATTTTCAGTCCAATGTACAATTGGTTGCAATTGCTCAGAATTTGGAAAACCCAAAAAGACACTGCTGTTGTGGGGAGAGACAGTCGTTATCCTTTATGGGTCAAATCTCCTCACAGCTCCCGGGACACAGAGTCCACCTGGCTATTCAAAGATGACAAATGTCCCCGAGTGAGTCCCGGCCTGTGCTGCCCTGGGCTGCTGCTCCACGCCTCTCACGGGGTTCCTCAGCGAATCCCGTGGCACCCACAGTAAGGGGGTCCCAGCGAGGCTGAACCAGCACATGGGCCACTTCTACACACTCCCCCATCATGTGCACGACCTCTGTAGGGTGCTCTAGCATAGGGCAAACAGCCAGCTAAACCCACCAAACAGACCAAACAGGAGTAGCCCAAGCTCCTGACCAGTCACCTCCCAGAGTGGCCCTGACCCGTGGTTGTCAGAGTAGGGTGCTGTCCAGCAGCATTGACAGCACCTGGGGGGATGGAAGGAAGCATGTTCTTGGGGGTCCCAGAACTGCTGAATCAGAAGCTTTGGAGCAGGCCCTGTCAATCCGCGTCTGGACAGGTCCCCCAGGAGACTGGGAGGCACCAGGAAGCCGGAGAAGTGCTACTCCAAACCAAGGCTTCTGCCCACAGGGCCTCTCAGCCCCAGGCAGACTCAACTGGAAACCAGCGGCCCACACACCGGGTTTCCATTGACCCTACCTTCAAACCTGGCTACTCCTGCAATTTTCCATTAAGCAACAGGACTCCTTGGGGAAATTAATTTAATGTGAGCTTTAGGAACAACAGGAAAGCTGCACCTTCCCTCACCAGGAAAATAACTAAATTGTCCTCAGCCCAGAGAAAGAATAATATGTGTATCTTAGAAAAATATGGTTTAAATCAATCTGTAAAAAGCCGGTGGTAAAAAGCTAGGGTCTTTGCTTCACTCTTATCAAACAAAAGCAAAACAAAGGCTTCCATGTCTCTCTAGTCAATGTTGCATTTCCAAATACTGGGTGTAATTGTTATCTTTATACTTGAAACTCTCAAAAAATGAATCATGTACATTAATACTGATAGGGAATTTCTTAGTAAACATTCAAAATTCAAAGAATCAGGATCAGCTGTTCTACGACTGATCAAAACTGATAATTTTGCTTACCAGACCCTCTTACTGAAGTGAGCTGTCTCTATTCACATTTTCTCCACTGCTGCAAGTTTGAGTGCCTGTGGGTTAGTGAAAGCAACCTACAGCTAAAACTATGTCCACATACAGCAAAACCCACATGTCACTTGATTCAATTAAATGCATAATAAGGGCATTCTAGAACAAGAGCTGTAAATAGCCTCTCTGTCTCCTCCTTTGTACATCTGGGGCAGTGAACATTACATTAAAATGCAGCCAAAAAAATGTCCCATAAAGAACTTTATTGACGAAAAGGTAAATTTTTACTAACCCTTCAGTAGGCTCTATTCAAGAAGGGATAGTATGTCCTATGAGTAGGATTTTTACAGCTCCCGTAGGAATTCCCCTTATTAAAAGAATGTTTGCAGTTTAGAGAGAACCGACTACGAGACATTCCTGAACTGCGGCAATATTTGCTGCGATCTAATATCATGTGGCGGATCTTTGTTTGCTGAGGTTGAGGGAGGCTGGATCCTGCTAAAGTGATTTTTCCCTTCAATTCAGAGCTCAACAAATATGACCCAAACAACCAAATTGATTAAAATGGTTTATTGGGAAGAAAGAGATTGAGTCTTTGGGACATGCTTAAAGAGTTAATAACGCCATTAATATAGCCAAGGCCACGTGTCTAACAAATACCACATATCCTGCTGAAGAGGTTGAAGAATCCTAACTCAATAAAGCTCTGCTCTAGAAAGTAACTGCAGGGTCTACAGAGCACCACGGCAGGCAGAGTGCATCAGAGGGAGCTCACCTGCCCACCTCGAAGAGCTCTCAAGGGGATGGCGCTCACGGGAATTTATGGTGCCACACTAAGCATAATTCCACTGAAGATCAAATGTTATACTGTTTTTTTCCCAAAAAGGAGTTAAAAGTTGAATCCTAACATTGGTTCACAGCATAGATGTGAGACAAGTAAGCACAGGCCACAGGGGATTTGTGATAGGTGGTGGATTATATTTGAAAGGGGAGGAGCATTGCGGACATTATCTACTGGCCTTGAAAATAAAGGTATCATACTCCAGCGTAACAGATAAAATTAAGTCCAGAGACTAGGCGGGATCCAACTAGGTCTCCAGTCCCGGCTGAGCTTTGAACTATAGCTCCAGCACTGACTCTCAAGGCCAGTGATTTTCAACCAATGTGCCACGTGGCATGAGTGGATCTCAGGGGTGCCACGATAATTTTTTAAAATCATTGATTAAATTATTTTCAGAATAAATTCAAAGCACAATAAGTATATTCCTTTGGTTACCCTTTTTTTTTTGATAAACGTAATTTAAGTGTGACGCAGAAATTTAGCTATAGGTTCAAGTGTACTGTGAGATAAAGAAAGTTGGAAGAACATTGCAATCTTCCAATGCAATCCTCTGAGGCTCAGTTTCTCCATCTGAAAAATGAGAGGAAGTCACGGAGAAGACTGAAATGGCACATGTTGTAAAAAATCACTTAATCTTTCAATGGAAGACATCTGGAGCATACAAATGTAAATATCAATACCAAACAAATAATAAATAGGGATTTATACACGCCACTCTGAAATGCCACAAAAATTCATCTTAGAATCTGTGACTATTCAGATCATCCTGATGAGACAGCGCTGAGACCGACCTTGCCTTGCTGTGACACAACATTATCCCCAGTGCCATGAGTCTATTACATCACTGACTAGATTCACCACCACAGACAATAAGACCCGTGTGTTTCTGGCTGAGAAGACCAGAGCAAGAAACCGAATTTTTCCTTTCCTCAGTGCGCACCTGCAACGGGATCTTTACCAGGGAGCATTTATTTTTAGCCACAGTGAACACAGACTGTGTGACTTTGAAGCTTGTTTCCTCAGCATTTTATTGGTGGCTCAGTTCCTCCTTCAGAGACGCACGACCTCCTTTATGCTCACAAGCGTCCCCAGCGTTCATGACCGTCTGTCCCATCAGCCTTTCTTTACAGATCCACATTCCTATATGACAGTCTTCTCAGAGAGCTCCCAGTCACCGATCGATAGCCAGTGGTCTGATGAACACTTGTTAATTTCCCAAGAACCACAGACCTAAACCAGGGTGAGAGGTCACTGGAATTTAATAGCAGATGAGATTTAATTTGTTTATTTTTAGCTTCTTACAAAAGTTGTAATTTTCCCTTCAAAGCTACATGATTGCCTACCTGCTCTACTCAAGTATGATGAGAATGTCATTTGTCCTTGGCTTGGAAGAGGATGGTGAGAGATTTGCTCACCTTTCCTCCACCAGACTCAGGATGAGCCCACCATGGCCACACCTGACACTCCTTACCCTCTCCAGTTCCAGGACCTAGGGCTCCTGGTGACATGGTGCCACCCTGTAGGGGCAGGGAGCAGGGCCGGGCTCCTGGCCTGGGTCTTGCTGCTCTGCGTCACCGAGGTGCCTGTGCTCTAGGTCTTGGGGCCCTCCCTGCCCTCCTGCTTGTTCCTTTGCCAAGTTTGAGCCCCTGCTACTCAGGGTGCTTCTGCCTAGTGTGGGGGGAGGGAGTCATAAAGTGGTACCAAGAACAAGGAACTAGGACATGCGGTCAGCTGGGTAGCGCTACAGGCCCTTGGCAAAGACCACTGCTAACATTCACAGCAGCCCCCAAGGTCCACACGGCTCCTGCCCTGTAGATGAGGAAGCCGGCATTTGGAGCGGTGAACTGGTCTGCCAAGGTGGCACAGCTGTGAGGCCCAGTGCTCTGCACACACATATGCACCCCTTTCGTCCTCACCTTCACCCGTTATCCACAGAACTAGTCTAACCAGCACCTTCTTCATGGAGTTCAGACCAGGACAGCTCCTCTGTCGGTCAGAAATGTCCCCTGGCTCCCACCTCTCTGTGTCCTTGTCCTTTCCATGTGGTGTGAGGGGTCCTCACTGAGCACTTGTTCAGGAAATCAGAGTGTTAGACCAGGGCCTGCCACCAAACATCTGGGAGATCTTGGCCAAGTAATTTAAACTCTCTGGGCCTCAGTTTCTCCTTCTGTAAAACAAAATAGTGGGCCTAGATCTTGGTCTCTAAACTTTCTTCTAAATACTAGATTCTGTGATTCTGACCTGGGACAGTCAGAGGCCAGGGAATAGCCTGCGACTTCTCCCCCTCAGCCTGTTACAGTCTGTCTCCACCAGCGTCGGGAAGGGAGTGAAGAAAAGAAAGACAAAGCCACTTGGATCTGGGCCGCTCTGTGGGGGAGGGGGCTTGTCCCACAAAGATGCTGTAGTTCCCACCTCCCTCCCTGGGCTCAGCCTTTTCTCAGGCAGGAAATGGGACTTGGCCCAGGGTTGTCTGCTGGGCCTGGGAATGCGTCAGCCCAGAGTGTGACCCTTGCAAGGAGCATCGTGTGCCAGCCTTGCCCCCAGGGCTCCCGGGGCCCCGCTGCCAGCCGCTGCTTTCACTGAGGCTGAAAGGGGCCCGGACGCCAACACTTTCTCACAGTCCTCCCCACTGGAAGGCCAGCTTGCCATGACAGTCACGCACGGAAGCCACGTTTGTGCCTCCTTACTTTCTTGTCCATGAGACTTTTCCTGCTCCTCCCCTCTAATCCTTCTTGGCCTGATTCAAATATACCGGAGAGGCCGTGGCCCTGTCCTTAGGGACCTGGCAGGGGGAGACCCCTGGCATGTTCCGTCACACCAACGGGCCTTCCGCTGTCCTCCTCAGTTTCCTTGAGTTTTCCGGCTCATTTTCTGCGATAAACCTTAAAATATTGGAGCTACTTCTTTTGAGAGACAGTGTCACGTTTGAGCAAAATGGGATAACACCTTATTCTAAGGATTAAGGAGAGTGGGTTGAGCTGCTCAGAAATTAGGCTAACTCTGTCAGGGGAGGAACTTTTTAGAACATTGATCTCCCCGTGTAATACAAAGGTCTGTTACAAGAGATGTCTTTGGGCCCTAAGTTTTATTTGATCATTTACTTTTGCCAGTCATGCTCCCAGCCTGTGTGTATCAGGGATAGGGACAGTCCATAGGGCAGAGGGCACTGTGCCCCTTTCTCACAGCCCCTGGGGGACACCTAGTGCAGGGGTGGGAGCAGAGGCTGGTGGTTCTGCCCACAGGCCCCACTGGGATCCAGAGCCCCTCCACTCCTCCCCCGCCCCCCACCACTTCTCCCTGCCCCTTTCCCTCTTGCTTGCTTCTGCTTTTCCTCTTCTTCCTTCCTGATGGCCTAGTCCAACTCCTGGGCAGCTTACGAGTCCACAGAAACAGAGTCCTCGACAAGGCAGAGAGTCTAAGTGGAGGCAGGCATGTCCGCGGGAGCACCCAGGGGAGGAGGAGAACAGGGCTGATAGAAGGAGAGTGAAGCTGACCGCCAGTCAGACGTGGAGCCACCCTGAGCTGGCCCCAGGGCCGGAGCTCCCATGGGTACCATGTGGTTGCCAGTCAGTCCTCTGGAACCTTCTGAGCTGGCTTAAAGAAGCCTCTGCTAAGGTGGGTAGCAAATGTCATCCCCCACTTGAAGAACAAGATTCTCTCCTCCTGAAACTTAAAGAAAGTTCTCTAGTGACCTGATTGTCTCACAGACAGCACCCCAATCCTGGAGCCTATGCTGCTCCTTCCTGCTCTCAGCTGGTCTCTGGACCTCCACTCCCATCCCCACCAGACTCTGGAGGGCAAACTCTTCAGGGCCAAGGGGTCTTTTCTGTCCTTTCCCCCGTGTGGAACTTGTCCACCCCAATGTGTCAGAACCCTCTTGGGGAACACCATGGAGACAGCTGGGCCGGCGGCCCCTGGCTACTGCTTAGTAACAATGCTCAGCAGACTCCCAGAGAGTGGGGCTCAGGAAGGGCACGATGAACAGGCAAGACTTGGCCTCCTCTCCGAGATCGCTCCCTGCCTATCCGCACATCTGGAACATCTTCACTGCAGATGAACTCGAAATTCAACCCATGTATTGAAGGACTATTTGACCAAGTTCAATACCAGTTATAGTGTTTATTAAGAGATAAAAACTAATTTTTAAAAATCATGATCACAAAAGAATATATACAAATGGCCAGAAAGCATGTCTAAAAGTTCGTGTTATGCAAATTGAAATATAGTACACACTTACCAGGAAGGCAAAACAGAGAAAGACCCATCACATCGACACTTTCATACCCTGTTGATGGCAGAGTAAAATGGACACCTGTTTTTACTACAACACACTAATTTCACCCCTGGGTATTTATGCAAGAGTAATGAAAACATTCGTACACAAAATTACTTGTGCAAAAATGTTAAGGCTTTATTCATACAGCAAAGAACTGTAAATGGCCCAAGTGTCCATCAATAGGAGAATGAATAAATAAACTATAGGATGTTCATAAGACAGAGCACTGCTTGGAGATGAAAGCTGATAACTTCTGATGCCCGCATCCCATGAGGACACCCACAGTGATGCTGAGTAGGACAGAGCCTGCCATTGATCCCACTGCCGTGACGTTGTAGATGAGACAGAATCATCATCAGTGCTTACTTCTAGGTGGCTAGAGATTGACTGGGGAGGGACCAAGGGAAATTTATGGGATGACAACCTTATGAGGTCATTGGAATGTTCTAGATCTTGATTAAGGTTTTGGCTATCCAAGTGTATGCATTTGTCAAAAAATTAGCGAATATCCACATGAAATTTGTGTTTCATTATAAATTATTTCTCCAAAGCAGAAAAAAAAACCTATCAAATGTTGGATTTTAAAATGCTGGTTCTTCCCAGCAATGGTCCAGGAGGGAAGATGGGCATGGACGCAGCTGGACCCATATCAGGTGCTCTGTGGCGTGGGCTCTGTCACATGGGCATGAGTATAGTGAGGAAAACACGTGCCCTTCACTCCTCATTACTGGACAAGGTGTCAGGAACTCAGGGAAAGAACTTCTTAGAACTGGACGTCTGTGGAGTGATGCAATTGCCAGCACGCTGAGTATGGCAGCTTCGCAGACCCGTCACACTTCCTCTCCCAGTACCAGCTGCCAACAGAAAAGGCGGGTTCCTTCTCAACCATCAGGAACTTTTCAGGCTGAAAAACCTCAAGGTTGCAAAAGACAGTCAAAGTCCTTCATTCTACTTCCCACCCAATGCAGGAGCCCTTAGACCAGGCAAAGCCTTGACTTGGATCAACCAGATACTGTTTCCTCTGGCATGAGGCACTGAGAAGTGAAAGGCTTAACTCGAGCCCATCAGAGGTTTAGCTACGAGCCCGTGTATGGGCAACACGGAGCACCAAGACCACGACGTCACCAGGAAGTAACCAGACAAACCCGGGAGGTCGGATATTTCACAACCTAACTGGCCCCAAATCAGTCAATGTCGTGAAAAAGGGACAGTGCCAGATTGAAGAGACGCCAGGGACATAACACCAGTTAGCGTCAATGGCCATGGCTTGGTTATGGTTTTGAACAAAGCTACTGTAAAGAACAAACAATTTGAACACTGGCTGGGTATTAGATAAGACGTGTGAAATGGAAAGTGGAGATGGTGGGTTAGAACAGGGCACCACACAGTACAGACGTTTGGTCTCATTCTGAGACACATTTTTCAGGACAGTGTCCTCTATAATATTCGTAGTGATCTCTGAGTATAGAAATGAGGCTTTCAGTCCTCTGGTTTTTGCTTGTCTCCATTTTCTAAATATCTATAATCAACTTGTACCATATTTGTCAGGGGTTGAACTGAGTTCTGTCCAAATTCGTATGTTAAGTCTTCAGCCCCAGCACTTCAGAATGTGGCTTTTTTGGGAAATAGGGTTACTGTAGGTGTAATTGGAATGAGATGGTACTGGGGTAGAATGGGCCCCTAGTCCGCTATGACTGTTGTCCTTGAAAAAAAGGGAAACTGGGGGGCAGCGAAGCACAGGGGAGGAGTGCCACGTGAAGAGGAAGGCAGAGATTGGGGTGACGCTACCACAAGCCAAGGACACCAAAGATTATGAGAACCCCAGAAGCTAGGGTGAGGCCGGGCAGCCCGGGCAGGAGCCAGCCTGATGCCCCTTGAGCCTGGACTTCCAGCCTCCAGGGCCAGGAGAGAATAACTCTGTTCTGTAAGCTACCCAGCCTGTAATAACTTGTTATGTCAGCTCTAGCAAACTAAAACAATATCTCTAGTAGTAAAAACTATTACATTTAAAAATTAAAAGATAAAAGTGTGGCCTGGATGAGGGGGGAGTCCTGGAAGACATGGTCTGAGCCCTCACCTTGTAGGGACCGTGGACTCTACTTCTCCACCAGCTTCTGCTGGAAGGGAGGACACTCTTCCCTGCACTGGCCTGAGATGCCTCCCTGCTCCCATCCTTCTGTGAGCTCATGAGTCAGTGTCATGAGTCACATCTTCCGGGGGCTGTGCTGGGGACTGTGGGCTTGAGGAAGGCCTCCCTCCCTGGGCTGGGACATGGGAGAGGAGCCATTCTGCAGTGGAAGTCCGGTGCTGGGGGACACGGAGCCCAGTCCCAGTGTCCTCAGGGCACCATCATCAGGGCAGCCCTGAGTCTATGATTACAATGAAATGCCTGGTCCTCCATTACGTGGCCCGGGGCTGGGCACAGAAACATGAGCTGGCCTGAGCCCCAGGATCAAAATAGCTTCCCAGAATAGCCCAGCCTGCACGTGGCCCTGCGCCCGCCCAGCCCAGCCAGCCCCGCTTCCTCTCTAGACTCCCCGGGAACAGGGTCGTCGTGTCTCACACACCGAAATGCAATCAGCTGGAACAATCAGAGGAAGCATGGAGCTTTCTCCACACCGCCAGCTAACAGGGACCCTGCTTATCAAAATGACATGGTTTAGTCAGTTGCTACAAACTACCAAAGACTTCCTCTCTCCAAAGAAAGGCCGGAGGAAGGTCATGTCCTTCGGTTACCCTCGGAGCCAAGAGCACCATCTGCAGAGTGGTCATGTGACCCCCAGCCTCACCTACCTGCAAGGGAGGGGGCTGTGAGGGAAGGAACCAGCCCTCAGACACCACCACCCATGAAGAGGGGGAGGCCCTAGGGGGTCAGAGAGAGGAGGGAAAGCAAAGGGAGGAGAGTGAGGGGCTGGCAGGGAGAGCAGGGGTGGGGGGAGGGAGGGCGAGGAGGGGAAGGAACGAGGGGGAAGAGGGGTACAGCCCCCACCCGGCCTATACCCTTCCTGCCAGTACTCTGGCTCTGGGCTCCCCTCTTTTCCCTACTGGCCTACTGTGACCAGCTAACTTTTCCTAAAATCCTATTTCAACTTCACTGGACACTCTCCACCAGGGGAATGGGGCTCTCAGTCCCTTGGAACCAAGCAAGCCCCATGTCCTCCCTGGGCCCTTGCTTAGGTTGCCCCTCCCGGGGGTACCCTCTCCTCTGCTGTCCCCAGTGGCGGAACCCCCCACCCAACCCTGCTGTCCCCACTGCCTTCCCAGCACAGTGAGCCCCTCAATCCCAGGGTCTCCAAGTCTTTGGCCATGGGCTGTTGCATGCTATGCTCTTTATCTGTCGACTTTTCACCTCATGTCCTGTGTTTACCGCAAAGTGTCAAGGTGAACAGAGACCCTCAGAACTGGAAGACTAGCGGGAGCCACACCTTGATCAGAGCATCGGATTTCACAGAACGTTAGAGCCAGCACCCCTTCCTCGTAGCAAATACTGGGCCTGCTATGGTCTGGGCCATGCCCAGGTCTCACAGTTCCTGGGCAGTGCTCTGATCATGCTATACAGAAGTCATGCTGGAGAGCAAAGCCCCACGCAGGAAGGTCACACTCTTCCTCATGGGATCCAAAGAAGGAGAAGTGTCAGACTTTGCCCACTCCCACTGGAGGAAGAGTCTGCTTCAGTGACAACTGAGTACCTACCGAACTCTCAGAGATGGATGGATAGGCCTGGTGCTCTCTTATTAGCTGACAAAGGGAGATAGCATAAGAATAGCATCTGTCATCTGCCTGTCTATTTCTGAACAGAGAAGGGACTTGGACCTTTTTCAAGAGAAATCTGAGCCCACTTTTGCTGGTCTCCACTCTGAAGGGGCTCCCCCAGTTCCTTGATCTAAAAGGCAAGAACCAGCCCCTGGGGAGGGAGGACAAACAACTGCACAAAGGTATCGATTCCCCCCTTTTGTACCCGGGATCACTGTTCAATAGTCAAGGCATTTCCAGCTTCGGAATCCTTCTCCGCACTGCGTGTCAATCAGAGTGGGCGAGTAAGTTGAAGCCCGTCTGCTCTGCACACCCTTGACCAGAAGGACTCCATCCACGTCCACTACCAGTGAAAGGACACCCAGCCAGCAGTGTCCTAAGGCCCTGCTGGGACACCACCTATGGGCATCCTTAACCTTTGCAAAGGCGGGGGCTCAGATCCATCTGCTCATCATGAAAAGTTTAAACTGCTATATTCACACAGTGCCTATAAATATAAAGAAAATCAGATTAAAAGTGCCTCCATATATAGAATGATTATTCTATCGCATAACCAGAAGTCAGCTAGTCCTGCTGGTCACCACAGTGGCACTCCTGCTTTCTACTCTGCCCTCTGGTCCTGGAAGTCCAGCATCTGGTAAATCCAGGCATCCCCGTAAGTGCCATGAGGTCCGACCACAGGGGAGAGAGCCTCCTCTCACATACCACCCTCTTAATGAAAGCTCTCATCAGAAATCCCTGGCAAGTTTCCTCTCGGATCTCATAAGTCTACAAGGTGACAAGCAAGAGCAGGGACCAATCACTGCATGGGGAAAGAGCCCTCCACAGCGGGCTCAAACCCCTGGGGGCTTTTTAGGGGGAAGGCAGCCAGGCAGAAGCTTACTTTCTAAGGCAACAGCACACAAACTTTGCCTACTACAATTTCAGGGAATTCATACATAGACCGCCCATTAAGATCCCCTGAAGGCATGTGGGCTGGGGGTGCCCTGCGATTCTGCCCAAGCTGACCCTATAAAGACTGTCAGAGTAACTACAAGCAGCCCACCGCTGCTATGAAGAGCAGGTAGAGCAGGTGGTCTGGGCAGACGCAGGGAAATGGAGGTGATTAGAAGGACCGATGGATTTGCAGGAGGAAGACAGGCAGGCAGAGGCAGGGCCCAGGGCGCTGCACACCCAGAAAAAGCCCAGAGTTTTTCACGTGACAGAAGAGTTTGCAGCTGCAGTCACAGCTAAGCCACTGGCAGGCCTGCGCTGTGTTTGTATTGAGTCCTTTTGATGACAGCATGAATTCTGAGAACAAAGCTTCCAGGCTGTGGATGTGTAACTAGAACCCAGGGACAAAAATAGCTTCTCTTCACATGCATATGATCTGTAACTTGGAGAAAGAGTGTTTGTCATTTATAACACTCAGAGGATTCCTCAATACCCACAAATCCCCCAATGACTGAAAATTTCTATTTGGTTAGATCCACTGGGTATAATATTCTTTTAGTTATTTGGGAGTTTCCTAATTAAGTTTTCCTTCCTCATTGAAAAACCCAGTGACTTTGAAGCTGTTTTGAGATAAAAATATAATAGAGAATGATTTAGCAGATTAAAATATTAGAGTTCTCATAACAATATTAAAGAGAATATCAGAGAATCAACATGAGTCTTGAGAGAATAAAATTTTCCTTAAAGGGACAAATAGACCTGCTGAGATATTTCTAAATTGAGTCAGGAAATGTCCCAAGGAAGATAGAATTAGTTTTTGTCTTAATTTGTTCCCTGAACTGGGTTTTTTATACCCTCACTTAGGTTAAAACAAAATGAATCATGATCATAACAGGTAATATGGACAAATCAGGATAATTAGTTATCTGTATTTTCATGTATTAATAAAATAATACATACAGTTATATCTAAATTCCTTTCCCTATATAAAATAAGTTGCATTAATCTATAGATTCACTTCATCCTAAACCACATGTACATGCTATTTTAAAAGTATTTGCAATTAATTATTTCAGTATATTTATATTTTGTTTATACTGTATCATTTTTAATCATCATGTAATACGTTATAAAATTAGAATTCTATGACAAAGTAGCCACTTCTGTGCTATTGGATATTAAGTTCTTGCAACACTATCTACATGCCTTGCTCTAAGGACAGCTTTACCTTAACTTGAATTATTTCATTCTCAGGAACAGAATTATGAGATCAAAGTATAGCATATTATGACTTTTGATAACAATTACCAAATTCCCTTCCAAACTAATTGAACAAATTAATGGTACCATCAGGAATTCCTGGATATTCCCAGTAAGCTAGGGGACTCATCATCAGTTTTGATCATTTTTCTCCATTATCGTAATGTAAAGAGTGTTGTTATAACAGTATCTGATGTTTGCATCACTACTTCCCTGCTAGTGAGTAAAGATTTTGTTCTCCTAATACTCACTGAATTCATTCATTCACTCCTCTTTCCACTTCTGTGAATTGTGAACTCTCTACACCATTTGTCTTTTAGGGATTTTTAGGTGCTTGGAAATTTGGAAAAGCCCTTCATATATTTCATTGACAGCACTGAATCGCTGTCACTTATTACAATTGTACCCACTATCTCCACGTGATTACCCACCATTCACTTTCATCACTATGTGCCCGGCTCTGTGCTGAGTAATTTCCTGACAACTACCCCGTGAGGAAATATTTTTACCCCCAACTTACAGTGGAGAAAACCGAGCCTCTCCCCATTCACTATCTTTGCTAACATCACAAGACCAAAAGCCTCAGCCCTGACTCCGCCTGGTCTGTAGTCCTGCCCCTCAGATGGTTCAGTGCGGTTTGGCAATTTACTTCTGTCCTGGTCACTGTGTCGTGGGGTTTTATGACATGGTGGGGTTTAACTCCTACAGCCACACGTTCCTGTTAGTTCGAGGGGTTTATGGCTGTTACTTGATGTGGTGTTTATTTGCCCCACGACTCAAGTGCCCATTATGTTTCCCAGAGAGGTCTTGACGTCCTTGGCATCCCTTGAAGCAGACCATCACCTTGGATGTGGAGACCTCCTTGTCACATAGAAAGTTTTGCTTTAGAGAGATTTTTTTCACAACTCAATCTACCCATCTGCATTTCTAAATTAGCATGACTAATATGATTTTCCACATGGGAGAAGAGAAATGAGCCCTTAACCGGGGGTACTTGGGTCCAGAGAGTAGCAATGAAATACGTCTGAAGACTCCGGGCTGAGTCTCTCTTGCAATCACACCGAATGGCCTCGGCCAAGTGCCGACTTCAACAGCCGTACCTTTGAGACCAGTGATGAAACTATGCTCCAGGGGCAGCCCCTCCAATCACTGATATTCATGGGGATAGGATACCCCTACCCTCCTTGGCCCTGTGCTCTGTCTGCTGTTCACCTCCTGTAAAGTTCAGACACAAACCCTGAAGCGCTGGCTTCGGTTCCTTTCTCATTGAAACTGTCCCTTCCAATCCCAACTGGGCCACTGGCCCCACTCTTGCCACATGCCCCCTTCCTGGTGTGCTGCCCACATCCCAGCCGCCAGCCAAGCTCTCCTGTTAGCTTTATTCTGCAGCCCCGGAGCTGGCAACTCAACCAGCCCCAAGATGGGAGGCCATGGCTCTGGACTGCCACGTTTCCAAGGTGACCAAACATACTGTCACTTTTTGACAGACTGTTGTGTTTCCAAATTTGCTGCTACTGTCATTTGAACAACTCTAATGATAGAGTTGTTTATCAAAGAAGAAATTCTTTCAATTATCTTAAACTAGAGACCAGATTCCTGACAGCTGGTTCAGAGGAGGAGGTGACAGAGGACGCTGATGCTGCCTCAGGTCCTCCTCACGCTGCCCAACGCTGCCTCTGGAGGCGTCTGACCCTGGAGGCCAGCACACACAGTGGTCAGTCTTTCATTTCCTGCTTTAACTTCTTGGACCAGGAGCTCAAGCCTGCCTTTAATTCAGACCTCGCTGCGTTTCCGGAGTGCTCAGGCCTGGTGCCCTCTCCTCTGTTCCATTACTGCTTCTGGCGTTTCCCTGACTGTCCGCATTGGTCATTTCTGCTGTGAGTCTATTTATCTCCCAGCCGTGCACATATGTGTCTAGCTCCAGGCGTTTGAGACCAAGGTCTACCTACCTGGTTCTAGGTCCTGCTGGGGACCTCATATGATCGCTCTTTTTTCTAGCCTGTAATTTATTCGGTGGCACTTAAGATACCAAGCACATCCAATATGTGGCAGTCACATCTCTGATATTTATCATAATGATGAATCAGTCGTTAGGAATGAGGGAAACTGGCTGCATCAGCTTCCCAGGGCTGCCTACAAAGTGCTACAAACTGGGGCCGTAAAACAACAGAAATTTATTCTCTCCTAGTTCTGGAGGCTGGAAGTCTGCAGTCGGGGTGCCGGCGGGACCGTGTTCCCTCTGAAGCCTCCAGGGGAGGGTCCTGCTTTGCCTCTTTGGGTTTCAGGCAGCCCTGCGTGTTCCGTGGCTGGTGGCAACATGGCTGCAGGTTCTGTGTCACAGTCACTTGGCCTTCTCCCAGCAAATCTCTGTCTCCTCCTCTTAGAAGGTCATCTGTCTTAGGGGAAGGCTCACTCTAATTTGATTCTGTCTGCAAAAACGCTAGGCCTAATGAGGTCACATTCACAGGTGCAGTTGTTAGGACTTCAGCACATCTTTTGCGGGACACAATCCGATCCCCCAAACAGGAATAGCTTGCTTTGGCCCCTGCCTGCCACCCCACCCAGCATATCCCTCCTGGCTGCACTGCAGCCCCTTCCCTGGACCATTGAAACCCACCCCTGTTGAGGGATGGGGGCTGCAGAGCAGCTCACACTGAGGAGGAATTAGGCGTCCGAAACTAACTCCCCAAGACTCCTGCTTCCATGAAGGAGGACTGGGGAAGACGCCGACATGGGGGGCCCTGGAGCATTTCAGGGAAGCATTTTCTGGGCCTGCCCCTGAGAACTGGAGCTGGGTCTGTGTCTCCTTGCACCCCCAGCCTGTAGGGTGGCACCAGCTCCAGGCTTGTTCCCTCCGGGGAGATAGCTAACTGGGGGAGGTGGTGTCTGCACATGAAGTGACCAGGGGGCATTGCTCACACCTGCACCCACAGGCTGATTTGAAGGTCAAAGGGTCACTGTGGAGGGTTCTGGGAGCCTAAATCCTTTCCCTTCCTTTTCCTCCTCCTCTCCTCCTAGAACAAATGATTCCCCCGGAAAGACCCCAGCCTGGAAGAACCTTCTCGCAAGCTATAGACTCTCCCTTCCTCCTCCTACACCCAGCATAAAAACATGCCTCCAACCACCCTCAGTGCAGATGCTGTCTTTGCCCAGGCGAGTCTGTCCCCTTTCATTAAAGTTGGCCTAGACCTCTCCCAGTCTCATCTGTGGTGATGCTGCTGCCGAGAGGTGGAGCGGCAGCTCCAGACCAAGTTCCCCAGTGTTCCAGCCTCGAAGGAGGAGCCATGTTTGGGCCTGTGCAGGCAGGAGAGGAGAGTCCAGACCAGGAGGACAGAAGCTCCTTGCAGTACTCACAGCCACGTGACTCGGTTGGAGGTAGCTAGTCCCAGGAGCCTGGAGGAGTCCTTGAAATCCTTCCCAAACAGGCGGTACCTGTGATCAAAAAAGTTGACGCAGAAAGAAGATCTATCTGCTGTCCCTTGTCTGGACCTGGGAGGACAAACACCCCTCGCATTCTGCATGGAGCTGGCTGTGACCTCCATGGCCATCTGCCTGACAGCTCTTGTGTCCTAACTTCTAGAAAGAGGGGGTGAGAAGTGGTAGTAAGGAATGAGAGGGAGGAGTCTCTTGTTAAGACCCCAAACCACACTGCTTCAGGGAGCGTGGAAACCTTCCATAACCTACCTATAGCTCCTAGCTGCAAGGCCAGGCCACACGGCAGCTGGACAACATCATTCCTCTGCCTCTGTCCCCTTCCCAGGGATAAATGATACCCTGTTGGTTCTTGCTCTTGGCTTGAAAGGCTGGTTGTTAGAGGGGAAATTGGAAGTGCTCTTGAATACGCCATTTGGAAAGTATTTATAGATGGAGGACGCCATACCTGGGATATTTTGGAATTGGACATCTCTCCTAAAACTACGTCCTGTTTTAAAAATACGCTGGACCAAAATTCAATTCAGAAAATAGATAAAGCAATTATCCATTTAACAAATATGTTTCTATTCCTCCTTCAGAAGTTGACTTTCTAAAAAGAGCCATCATGTGCCCTTCCAGTGTCCCTCTCAGAGCAGGTCTTCACGGGACTTTATTTATGACATCCTGTTCCTGCACAAGTTCCACAGGGCAAGGCACCCGTACAGGAGGCTGGCAGGTGTTTATTGAACACCTCAGATCCCACATAGAAGAAACTCTCCATTTATCAGACAGAGAAAGAAACATCCGATAACTACATATAAATCCCGGCCTTGGCAAAGTCTTTGTGCAGGCTCCTGGGCCCCAGAGTGACCCACCCGGGCACACCCTCCCCTCTGGGCAGAACTGCTGAGGCAGATTCAGCAAGTGCTATGTTGACTTACTTCCCCAACTCCAGATTGTGAAACAGGACAGCCCACTGCAGTTCAGAACGCCAACTTGAGTATTATCTGTGTGGAAAGACGGGAGAGCAAGTTATCCTGGGTGTTTGGGGCCTTAGCTCCCACTCAGCGGGTTGCTGGGCCCACACGTCCTCCCGGCTCCCCCTGACAAGAGTCCCCTCTGCCGGCCTTTCTCTCTCCCGCCTCCTTCCTCATTGCCTTTGCAGCCTACCTCCCGCTGGAATTCCAGAAAGAATGCGGGTGCCTCCTCAATCCCTAATGTATTTAGGGCTGGGAAATAAGTTTGGTCAGTCTCATCCTCAGCTGTGCTGGGGTGTCAGCTGTGGGATGGTGGGATGCAGCCACTGGGGCAGACTGGGAGGGCAGGAGGCCGACTGGGGGCCTGAGGGCTGCGGACTGCCCACAGGGGAAGCCTGGGTAGACAGGAAAGCCCTGATCTTGTTCCTCATAGCCCAACAGCTCTGATCACTGGTGGGGGCAGCCCGGGAGGATGGTGGCCTCGACCTGGAAGCTGAGTCAGGTTGTGAAAGTGAAGGTGGGGCCCCCCTTGTGGCACACCACACGCGAGGGCCGTCACAGCCCAGAGCTTTGAGGGATACGTGTGTTTTGTTTTCTAGCTGTGTTGAGGTTCTTTCTCTAAAGGAGCCATCTCTTCCTCCATTTGCCCTTGGCCATTCGTGGGAGCCACACACGACCTCACTGTCTCTCCTCAGTGTCACTCAGCCACGTCTAGCCAGAGCCATCTCATCTCAGAGTACAGACAGAATCAAGCTACCTGAAAAGTAAGGTCACCCAGCTGTGCACCCAGGAGGGCAGGCCCAGCTCTGTGCAGCCCGGGAGCAGAGGCCCTATGTCAGCACAGAGGATGGGAGGAGAACAGGGGTTCTGGGAACCTTTCTTAACCTGCAGATGTGGCCAGCTCTGTGTGTAACCCAGAGGTTTGAGGCTGGGCAGGTCCACAGAGACTGAGCTGCCTGGAAGCCCTTTGCCCCCACCAGCCTGCCCGTCCAGCCTCCCTGTGGCTCCACTCAGGCCACCCATGGTCACAGCCTTGCAGAGGGAGCACACTCACAGGCTCTGGCCACACATCTGAACGCCCAGCTCTGAGCGTCCCTAAAAATAAGGCTGATGTCAGGCCGCTGGCAGACTGAAAGCTTGAGGTGGCAGGACAGCAAGGAAAACAGAACCCTCAGAGTGGTTTTCACGCCCGAGTTTCCTTCTCTAGGGACACAGAAGAACAAAGTGCGAGCAAATGGTACCTCCAGCTTCAAAACACCCTGAAATGCTTATTCCCCAGCAAACCTTACACGACAGGGAACTTTTCAAAGAGTGTTTCTTCCAACCTGAATCCTGCTCCCAGCTGCCTCCCCCAACCCCAGCTGTCGGGCTGAGAGAGGCCTGGCTGGCTGGGCTTGGACGTAACCAGAGCTCCTCTGATCCCCAGGCCAGCGGCTCTGTCTGCCTTCCAGACTGTTCTCACAGAAGCCGACCTAAAGAGCACAAAAAGCTGCCTTGAGAGTCCAGAGCCCAGAAGAGAGGAAAGGGCCCTGGGGACACAGAGGGGACTGTGCTCAGGTGACCCTGAGCCTGGCCCAGGGGTCAGCTCCCCGCTCAGCTGACTCTGTCAGCTCAGCATACAGGGAAGCTTCTATTCGGCAAAGCTGCTCGGAATATTTTTATTCTGTGAATGTTAACACGCTAGACACTCATAACGCAGCCAAGTGGTTATGAGCTCAAAAGCTTTGTGAGAGATTTTCTCCGTGGGCTCGTTAATATGGTCTTTTAATGGAATACTCCCGAATCTGAATCCCTAACGGGAACTGTAAATAGAGCTGATAAGTACTGGACAGCATCTGGTGACACGGGTACAGCCTGTGGCCTCCTGTCCAGCAACCCCCAGGCAGCTGCAGGGACGGGGGTCTGGTGCCACACACACGTGAGCAGGGCAGTGGCCCAGGTCCGCAGAGAAGTTTAATGGGGTGGTTAAAGGCACATTCCGATTGCCAGGCTCCGTGGAGCAGCTTCCCAGCACTGCCGTTAACTTGGATGAATCCTGCAAATTAACCCAGCCGTGAACACAGGCACTGCCCACCCCACCCACCAGTCCATGGAAGGCCTGGGACACCAGGCACTCTCCCCTAGTGACTCATGGCCACTTCCTGGCCCGCCCCTCCTGCCTATAGCCCTGCTGCGGGACCTTCGGGGAACATTTATAGCTGAAGGAAATTTCTTGGGATATTTTTGGGAGACAGCTGTTTGTGATTCAGGCATTATAGGCCATGATGGCAGAGGGGGCTGGGCACGGGAATCAGAGTTGCTAGAGGTGCAGTTCCCAGGATGACGTGTCCTTGTGAGCGTTTGTTAAGTGAGCAGATGCATGACCAGTAAGTGAGGGACTGCTCTCTCCATCTGCCTTTGACGGTGGAGCTGAGATCAACCAAACCAAAATCTGAGATCTGAGAGAAGAAAGTTCACATCCTAGCAGAGGAATTCCTCTTACCTGGGGCTCAGTTACATGTTCATGCAACAGGCATATGGCAGAAAACCTGAGAACACCTGCTAAACATGGGGCCGCAGTCCTTCTCTGTGATGTGTGTGAACGACACCCCCAGATCCTGGTGGGACGTGAGCCTGCGGCTCCAGCCCCTGCCTCTCACTTGGGCTAACATGCTTCCTGACACTGTGTCCCTGCTCTGTCCTGAAATGTTCATTAGTGTTACATGGTGGGAGTAGGGGGAGTGGAGGAGGGTGGGTGCTTGGGAAGGATCTTTGGCCACATAAGATGGGAGAACACTATATACTAAACTTCCCTCTTGGGTTCTATAATGTACATTAAGACTTAAATATTTGGCTCGGCGCCTGTGGCTCAAGTGGCTAAGGCGCCAGCCACATACACCTATGGTGGCGGGTTCAAATCCAGCCCACCAAACAACAATGACGGCTACAATCAAAAAATAGCCAGGCGTTGTGGCGGGCACCTGTGGTCTCAGCTACTTGAGAGGCTGAGGCAGGACACTCGTTTGAGCCCAGGAGTTGGAGATTGCTGTGAGCTGTGATGCCACAGCACTCTACCCCGGAGGACAGCTTGAGGCTCTGTATCAAAAAAAAAAAAAAAAAAAGACTTGAAGTCCTGTAATATAGAAACTTACTTTTTATTTAACCCAACATTTCACACTTCCTAAATTTATTTGTCCAAAAAGAATATTATTTTGCAAAGAGTGGTTAACAGAGTAATGCCACCCCCCTCAAAGATATCCTAATCCCCAGAACCTATGAATATATTACCTTACTTGACAAAGAGATTTTGCTGATATGATTAAGAATTGGAGCATGGAGAAGCATTACCCAGGTGGGCCTAATCTAAGCACAAGGACCATGAGAAGTGAGAGGCAAGAAGGCTGAGTTCACAAGAGGAGGGCAACAGAGGCAGGAGTCGGGGTGACGCCTTTTGAACATGGAGGAAGGGACACAAGGCAAGGAGTGTGGGTGGCTGCTAGAAGCTGGAAAAATCAAGGGAACAATTCTCCCCTGGAACCTCCAGAATGAACACAGTCCTACCAGCACCTTGAGTTTAGGACCCTGAGTTCCAGAACTATAAATATGTATTGCTTTGAGCTCTTAAGCTTGTGGTAATTTGTTACAGTAGCCACAGGAAACCAAAAACTCAGAGTCTAGATTAATGTTTCATGTTCAATTAATAGAATTTGGGGAGTGAGGCAGCCTTTCAAATTGTCACATGCTACGGGATGACGAGAATCTATTTCCCAAGCACCCCACACGCTTCTTAGCATCAGGTTGTCCTTGAGTTTCTTTTGTGGATTCAGTGAGCGTGGCTCAAGGGTCACATCCCCTGATAAATCAGTGCAGGGTGTTGTCCCTTCTTCCCGAATGCTGGCACCATAGAGCAGGGACTAGGGGGCTGAGTTCTGGGTCCCTGGCCATGAACAGTCCCCTCTGCAGGGGTGTGGCAGGGGAGACCCCCTGCTCATGTTATGCCCAGGAGCGATGAGTCTTTCTGAGCCAGGGCCCTACCACTGACCTCCTGGCCCTCACTGTATTAGTTTCCCGGGGCTGTGATAGCACAGTGCCCCAGACTGTGTGGCTTAAATAACAAAGTTATTATCTCATGGTCATGGGGATGAGAAGTTGGAGACCACGGTGCCCACAGGGCTGGCTCCTGCTGAGGCTGTCCCAGCTTCCGCCTTTGTGTTTCCTGAGCAAATCTAACTAAGAGACACTGTTAAACACGGCAGGCTTCTCCAGAGAAAGCTTCAGGAGGGGGCTTGGCACATAAACCTTCAAGGTTTCTTTTGAGAATCAGTTCTGTATGTCAGTTTTGGGGCCAAGAATCAAAGTGACTGAGATGCTATAACAAGGCCCTGTTTCCATGCAAAGAAAGGTCTTGGGGGTTGAAAGAAATGGAAAAAGCAGAGATCCATCCTGCCAAAAGTTTTGCAAGTGAGAACTGGATCAAAACTGAAATTGCTGAACTAGAGGAAAAGTAGCTCCAACTCGTTATTTTTCACATGCTAGGTCTTTAGTGCAAGAACTCAGTGGTGTGGCTGAAACCGGCAGCTCCCTGGATTCAGATCCAGTTACAATGTATTGTTCCACGCGGGAGGGTCCTGCCCTGAGAGGCCCAGGGACATAGTGTGCAGTTTTGCACACAGGCCCCTTTGTGCTCCTGCCTCCCAGTCTCTGGAGTCCTTGTTTCCTTTCGAACGCGCTCCCCACCTCCATGCCTCCAAGGCCGGCCACATTCAAGGCCCACGTGGCTGTGGCCATGGCCACCTCAGCTTCACCAGCCAGAAACAATCCTTGGCTCCCTGGAGCAGCCAGTCACCCCCATGTAGCCATCCCTCTGTGCTGGGCCTTTGCTTCATCCAGCATCAGTTACACGAAATCTTATCTCCTTCCTTGGGCCAAACCTTCATGACAGGTTTGTCTTCATCAAAGTTCTTGTCACTGTTCGTGCCAGAAACACATTGGGCCTACCTTAAAAGGGAAATTTAATGGAGCTGGGCATGGTGGATGGCTTATACCTGTAATGCCAGCACTTTGGAATGCTGAGGCAGAAGGATTGCTGTAGGCCAGAAGTTCAAGACCAGACTGAGCAAGACTGAGACCCCATCTCTACAAAAACTAGAAAAATTAGCCATATGTGCATGGTGGCTACTCAGGTGGCTGAGGCAAGAGGATTGCTTGAGCCCAGGAGTTTGAAGTTGAAGTGAGTTATGATGACACCACTGCATTGCAGCCTGGGCGACAGAGAGAGACCCTGTCTCAAAAAGAAGGAAATGTATTATAAGAATCCTGGGTTAGCTCATGAAGCCTAGAGCTGATTTTGATGGATGTCTGCCCAATATCTCTTATACTCGTCTTCCTCACTGAATTAGCTTCCTAAGGCTGTGATAGCAAAGTGCCCCCGACTGCGTGGCTTAAATAACAGAAAGTTATTATCTCACGGTTCTGGGGATGAGAAGTTGGAGACCACAGGGCCTGCAGGCCTGGCTCCTGCTGAGGCTGTCCCAGCCTCTCCGCCAGAAATCTTCGGTGTTCCCTGGCTTGCAGAAGCATCCTCCCAGCCCAAACTCTGCCAGCCTCTTTACACGGCGTTCTCCCTGTGTGCTGCTTGTCTGCTGCCAAATTTTCCTTTTCTTATAAGGATACCACCAGTCCTATTGGATCAGGGCCCACTCTGCTCCCGTCTGACCTCATCTGGACTTAACTCATTACATCTGCAACAACCCTATTTCCTGATAGGGTCACTTTCTGAGGTATGTGGGGACCAATTCAATCCCTGACACTTAGTAACAGAACCCCCCACTTTGATGGCAGTGGCAAGGTGGCCAGTCAGAAAGACTTCTTGAGACCCAGCTCTGGCAAAGGAGATGTAAATGAAATTCTATTGGATGCGGCATCTGGAAAAACTAGTGTAGTTCTTCATCCTCTCCCCTTGGTCGTCCCTGAGCATGGATGTGATGCAGGGGATAGAGCAGCCACTTTGCCACAATGAGGAGGAAAGCCACATGCTAAAACTGGAGGACAAAGGAGTCAGAAACAATCCAGGTTCCTGATGACTTTTTGGAGCCACTACTGCACTATCTGTAGACTGACTCATTTTTACCTGAGAAAAATAAACTCCTTATATAAGTCAGAGTTGCTCAACTAGGAACAATTTCCTGCCCCCAGGAAACTTCTGGCAACGTAAGGAGGTAATTTTGTCACAGCTGGGGAGAGTTCCATCAGTAACTGGTGGGTAGAGGCCAGGGAGGCTGCCTCTTAACATCTCACAGTGCACACGACAGCCCCCCAGCAAAGAATTATCCAGCCTCAAATGAAAACAGTGCTGAGGATGAGGCACCCCGGCTAGAATCACCTTTGACAGGTTTTTGACAAAAGAAATCCAAACTGCTAGGCAGGGACTTCATAGAGCCAGAAGAAAGGCTGGATGCAGGGACTGGAGGCCGCTGAACTGTATTTTCTCCAGTTCTCCAGGGTCACTCGACCTCCCCTTCTGTTTCTCTCTGCAAGCCTGTTCTAGTCTAGGGTGACCAGATGTCCCGCTTTTGGTGGGACAGTCCCACTTTCTAACAATTTGTCCCGTGTCCTGCAGCGTTTTAATAAAGTCCTGATTTTTTGAAAGAATGCGCGAACGGGCGGGAGAACAGGAAGGGAATATACGGTTTTCAGCTGCCATGTGACTATTTCGCCAGGATATGAGTTTTATATTATTTTTGTTAATTTTATAATGTTAAACTGTAATAATAACAAATAATTGTTGAGACGTGATTATCGAGAACTGCTTATCAAAGTTTGCATTGTTGTCAGGCCCTGCCCTGCCCCGTCCCCTCCCCACCCCCCCACCCCCCACCCCACCCCCCGCCATGCTGTCCTGCTTTACCAGTGTTAAAATCTGGTCACCCTACTCTAGTCTCTTCTTTTTCCTGACTGGGACTCTTTGCTTCTCCTAAGCATGTAGACAAACCTAATGTTCCTTCATCTCTTGAATTTGTGTGTCCTAAATTTAAGCCACCAGTAGAAACTCACTTGTATCTCTGAATCTAAATCCAAATCCCTGGAATATAGACTCTGTTTGGCCCATGTTGAATCAGGTAAATGAGCTTTTCTCAGGGGAAGCAGGGGACATCACTAACTATAGCTACTGTGTCCCTGGCCAGGGGGTGGTAGGACAGGCTAGAAGAAGGAATTTCCTACAAGTGGGGTGCACTGGCTGCAAAGATTGCCCAGTCAGTGTCTCCTTCAAGGTGGGGGACAGACATTTTCTTAGTTTTGTATCCTTCCTTGCACCTAGAATAGTGCTTAGCAAACAGTAAGTGCTCAGTAAACAAATTAGGAAAGCTAAAGAAGACATGGAAATATTAACAGTAAAATGCTCTGTAACTAGAGGCCTGTGTCATTGCAGTGTTTACTCAGGAGTCCCACGCACAGGGACAGTTAGACAAGACCCTCTTCTCTATCAGTCTACAAAGGCTGATGAAGTTAGTAGCATGTGGTAAGCTTGTGGACGCCCCACTCACACCTACCCCAGGGATTCCTACTAAAGTATTTTTTTCTGGGTTTTCAGAATTCTTGGGCACCCATAGTATATTTACTGTTCTTTTTTCCAAGAGTAAAATGTGGATCCATTGCTTGAAGTTTAAAGTTTTTTACCTAGAATGGTATCAGAAGTTAAATAAAAATACACTGAGCATATTATTTGAAAACAACTAACATTGTTTAAAGATAGATGTATCAGAAGCTGTGCAGCTTTTCCGGACACATTGGATACTTTGTAATTCAGGCTTTAAACCCCAGGCTGCCCATTTAGGGGCTGAACACGTCCTTCCTGTTCCTTAAGGTGGTTCTCATACCACCCCTCCTGTCAGTTTGTCCAATGTTAATTAACTAATTAATTATAATTAATTCAGAATTAACTGGTTGACTTGATAAACTAGTTCAAAGAAAGGTGTTTCCAACTAGGCAATTGTTTCTTTCCCCAGCCCTAGGAATAAGGGCTGTGTTTTAAAGGAGCTTTTTGGTGGCAAAATGCGATGACTGATGGTGGGAAGCGTTTCCTTCACTGACCCAGGTCAGGGAGGGAAATCATTTTGATTGAGGAGCCTTTCCCAGGACCCACAAATCCTTAACAAAAGTCTCCATGTGATGTGCACTGTACAAACATTGTCACGTGTCACAAAGGTCTTGAAAGGTAGACATCAGTATACACATTTTGCAAATTAGGAGCAGAGGCCACAGGGCTAACCAATTTTCTTTCCTGAGGCCACACAACCAGGTAAGGACTGGACCTGCAGTCCACCCCAAGTCTGTCTGTCTCTCATCTCATAAAACCCTGTCCCCCTTCCATGTATTCAGTTGGCTTCTCAGTGAGCTCCAGGTGACAACAGCTCCTTTAGGGACAGACATGCACAGAGGAGGGGGCTTTAAGCCATGGCTCTCCTGCAAGGTCTCCCTCCTTGTCTCCTGTCGACTGCCCCAGAGAAACTGGTGCATCTACAGCCACATCCTGAGGTCACATCTGCATCTACTAAGAGGGGACTTGTTGAGATATTTAGGGGAGAAAGGGCATCACTCAGAAAGTACTAGAACAGACTCTCCAATGCCAGCTCCCTCCCCTTCCCCCTCCTCCATAGCCCAATGTGCAGTCCTGAACTCTGAGCTCTGTAGGAAGGGAAAGAGCTTCTTCCCCTCCAGGAAGCTGGGGCCACAGCGAGGTGCCTGCAAGCCCCTCTCTGTCCCATGTCTCAGCCCTGTAGGAGGCTACAGAGAGCAGCCCCCAGCCTTTGTCACATCCGAGGACCCCCAGGGCTGTCACCATCAAAACCCATGGGCGGGCTACAAGCTTGCACTTGGCCTTCCCACTAGACATATCTATGTTGACAGAATTTTTGCAAATCTGATCACAAGCAAATTGGAATTAACTATACACTATTAAGTTCACTGTTCTGGCAGAGCCTTGGAAAACAAAGAATCTCTTTGTAATCAAAATAAACACATTTCAGCTCACCTCTTTCTCTTTCCCTTCCTATGCCGTCCTCTGGGCTTGTGAGAGGGAGGCAGGTTCCCAGGCCCTAAATGTGGCACACTGGAATGTCCACCCCTTTCTGAATGACCCAACTACAGGGTTCGGCCTGTGCTTTCCTCCCGTAAGCTCAGGGCCCTGAGGAGTGGGCAGGGGGTGGAGGGCTATGGGAAGGGCACTCTCAGGCTCATCCCCTCCTGCCTTTGGAGACCTGGCAAGAACCACCGGGACAAGAAACAAACCCAAGTCATCACCCAGGCCACAGTGGCCAGCTCAATAATAAAGCCTGTGTGTTTAATTCCCAAACTGCACGTGTCTGGGACAATGTGCACGGCCCATCTGATATAATATGCACAGGAATATTAGCAACTCTACATACAAACTAAAGAAAAATATTTTCAGAATAAAAACTTGTTATGGCACTTATGTAAAGGCTGGGAAAAACAATTCATTTTTTTTTCTAAGTTTCTTTCAGATCAGTGGGTGTCAAAATTTATAATAACGGAGGCTCTTTGGTAAAGAGTGGCAGGGCTGAGGTTTCTGATTATAGCTACACGTGCTTTAAATAGCTGGCAAAATTAATTATTAAGAGAAGGAGTCTTCCTTTACACTTAGAGGACTAAAATTGTAAGAAAAAAAGTCCAAGATGCCATTACATGATCACTTCCGAGGCGCTAGAGCTTTAAACGGGATTAACGTCGGTCAGCACTTTAGGAGTCAGGATGTCACTTTTGAGGAAGTGTCTCCAAGAAATGTTTCTGCCTTCAGAAAGTCATGATATAGAGCAGCTGTGCCTGCCATCTCCCAACCACTGCGGCTCGGTGCCCTGGAGGGCAGTGATCAGGTGGGCTCTGTGTGCTTCCTGCTGTGGGCTGCAGACACAGTTCTGACCGGCAGCAAACTTGTTGGAAGTGACACAAAAAGGTCTAGACGGTGTCGACAAGGTGTGGCACACCCGGGCGGGAAGGGCTGAAGAAAGGGATGCAGCCAGCTAGATTCATTTCCTTCTTTGAGTTTCGGGAGGCTCGCTTTCATTTCCCCAAAAGACATTCAGAATTGGCGTGGAAGCTCCCAGCCTGGCTAGCCCCTAGCAGGACCTTCAGACAAAACCTTGAGATTTGGGGCTAAATGTGCCGAGACACAAAATACCAGCAACTCCTATGGATCTGATGGTGTTCTGTCTCATGGTCACACAGCCCGGCACTGTGGGAGGACAGGGCACTCAGTGTGGGCTGGAGGGCAGTTAGAGAAGCACTTGTCGTGGTGTGTGTGCACACGTGTGCCTAAGTGCGGGTTGCACACGTGTGCATCTGTGCAAGCTCTGCTTTGTTAGCAAGAATAAGGTCTAGAAGAGCATTCAGATGTACTTCAGCGGGGAGGCAACTTTTTTTTTTCTTTTTTTGCCCGCTTGGCCACAGATGTCCAGAGGAAGTGAATCCACACTTGGTGATGACCTCATTTCCATGGCTTCTGACAGTCCTGCCAGCCCTTCAGGAGGAGACTCACTCAGCCAGTCACTGGGGTAGTGGGGAGGGAGGGCACGGCCACAGCTGCACCCCAGCCCCACCGCCATTCCTGCCAGGTTCGTGGGGCCCGCGTCATTCCCAGGATGAAGGGCTAAGAGGACAGTCAGGCCCAGTAGTGGAGAGCACAGGCTGACAGGACCCAGCAGTAGTTTCGTGCGGAGAGCAGGACTGTGTCAGTGAGAGAAGTTTCCTGGGATCATTCCATGAAAATCGGTCACCCAACAGAATCAGCAAAACATCTATTATTGATGACGTTTGCCCAACTGGAGAAAAATTGAGTGCTTTATCTTGAACCAGTGACAATGATAAACGACTTTTATTAAATCAATAGATCAATTCAAAGCCAATAAGCCAAGACTTCCCCAGGTCAATCAAAGCCATATACCAACCACGGGGAGCCCAGAGGCCAACTAGCTCCCCATGAGCAGGAGCTTGTGAATGGCCTTAGACCGCCCAGGAATTCGCAGAAGGTCAGAACCCACATTCTTCCCTCGCTCTTATCGTTTCTTCAATTTCAGAGAAAGTCAGCGCAGGCGGTATTAGCAGTTACCACACACACTGTTTGCAGGGGTCACGTCCACCGCAGAGCTCAGGGAGAGAAAGTCTCCATGGTGTCCAAGCGCTTCACCTCCCAGGGCTCCAGGAACGTCGCAGTGTCCTCCAGGACGCACTCGTGCAGGAGACAGGGTCACCATTTTACAGATTAAAATGTTGGGGTTAAGCCAGAGGGGTTAAGGGTCTATGCTCACAATAGGAGGGAGAATCACGATACACACATCAAATGTGGACAAGCGTCACAAATTCCTAACCGCAGGAAGGCCGTGGAGCCACGCGCGCACGGTGCCCCACTGTGACTGGAGTGGGCGGAGCCTGCACCGCTCCTGCCACCACCCACACCCCGCTCACCCCGCTCCGCAGGCTGGGAGCGGCACCTGCCTGCACCCTCTGCACACACCACACACAGACACGTGTGCACTCACACAAATACACACAGACACATCACACATTCACACGGACCCTCTTAAATGCACATACTCAAAACACACACGTACATGCTCACAGGAGTATACACGCACATCAGCGCACACATACTCACATGAGCAAACATACACATAAACACACACGCACAGGAATACACAATATCAACATACATATATACATAAGATATACACAAATATACACTATCACACAACACACACAAACATGCACATATACTTTCACATACACACACACTTACAAACACACTCTTCCTCACACACACACACAGAAGACACCAGGGCCAGCGCGGCCAGCACCTTGTGAGGGCTGCTGGCAGTTCTGTCCCTTTTTTCCCTTAAACCCGTGCTGCCCTTCCGTGTAGCAAAGCAGAGACTGAAAAATCCCATTACTTTTCATGTGAACGCTTAAAAAGAAATAATGTTAGTGGAGGAGGGAAAGGCAATACCAAAATAAGAAAAAGTACTGGATTCTATGAGTGGCCTTTCTGTATGTTAAAGAGAAATGGATGTTTATTTAGGATCGCTGGAGCCTGAGGTGAGTGGTAACAGGCCGCCACAGAAGGGGGAGAAGGGACTGCTATGATATATCCTTTAGAGCTTGGATCTGGAGAAGAGGGGGTCTGGGGGTGTAGGTCAGGTTTTCCAAGTACAAACCATGCTCTGGAAACCTAAAAGCTTTCCCAACAGCATCATAGGACTCACAGACTGAGGGGACAGTGGGGTGCGGAGTTGCCCGAGGCTTCAGCAAAGCCCCTTAGGAGGGGCCTGTGGCTCTCTCTATGCACTGGTAGCTCAGGTGGACTTGGGTGAGTCTCAGGTGGGTGGGTTAGAGCCACAGGCCAGGCCATTAGCAGGAGCCTTGTGGGTACCAACAGCATAGAAGGTGTTCCATGAAGGGTGAGCCCAGGGGACGCTGAGGGATCAGCCTTTGGAACTGTTCACCCAGCGAAAAGGCATCAAACTCTAATCAGGCAGCTTTTTTGTTAGTCCACCAGGAAGGTCACAGGCTTAACAAACTAAAAAACTTATGGCATCTTTAATGGGACACTCATTGTGTTCAAATAACATTTTGTCAAGCTTCTTGTATAGAAAAAAAAAGTATTTCGAACAGCACTTTACCAAAGTGCACGTATATAAATAAGATAAGTTGTTAAAGGACACAAAGCCTGAATCCAAAAAGCTTACATTAAAGAGTCAGGAAAACAAGGCTTACAGAAACAGAAGAAGAAATACATTATGGTTGTTTGTAAATGTCAAGAATTCACTAAAAATAGCTGGGTGATGTGGAGTCCTTCAGGGAATTTGATTCAAAAACTTCTTTAAAAAGTGTGAAGAAGTGTGAGAAGGGTGTGGGTTGATGTCCAGGAGGAAGAAGGGGATGACAAACAGCACATCTTGCGCCAGGCAAGCTGGGTGGTGAGGGCGGCCGAGTCCCAGCAATGGGACCCATCTGGGGAGCAAGCTGAAGAGCAGGGTCGAACTTCGTCTGCATCTTAGGCAGGACGGGCCCAGTGGAGAGCCATGAAGATCACGGTCAAGAGTTGCAGGTGACTGGGGCTTGCAAAGACAATGGTGCAGCAGCCAGGGAAGTTCTGTGGAAGTCGGATGGGGGAATGTGAAGGGGACCAGAATCTGTGCCCTGTGAACAGAAAATGGAAACAGGTGACAGCTTTGCAGACAGGTCAGAGAAGGGTGGATCTTGGAGACAAGGAGAAGAGACACACTGGTAACCTGGAAGTTGGTAGTCTAGGGATGGGGATGGCGGGAATCTGATGATGGAGAACAAGGGAAAGATGGCAGCGTGGGGAAACCTAGTGTGGGTCTTGGATTTGGACAGGTGCAGCTTTCAGTGCTAGTGGGTTTCTAAGTGGAAACTCCCTACCAATAGGAAATCAGAGACAAGGGCTGGACTTGGTCTGGATAGGTACAATAGAACTCACAGTCTTATAAGCACCAGGATCTGCAGTGGCAAAGATGCGTCTTCAGTGGCTGGAGGAAGCCCCATCTGGGGGCCTCTAGCCCACAAGTGGGAAGATCTGTGGTCAGGTAGGCAACCAACAAGAGGTCACTGGCCGAGTACCCCAGAATTCTTGCTCTCATCTGATTGAACACTAAAGTTATTTCTTTGCTTTGCTCTTCTTTTATAGTTTTAATATTTGGGGAGAATTAATCTTAGATCCTTAGATATCTGAATAGCTGCCTCTAGTCTCAGCGACTTACTTCACCCACCTCCTACCTTGCCTTTGGGAGTAGCTGGACTTAGTGACTTGTGATATTTCCTTAGTCCCCTTGCTCTGTGACAGTCTCTCAGTCTGTTTTATTTTTGATAACCTTGACAATTTTGAGAACTACCGGTCAGTAGTTTTATTTTGTAGAACGTCTCTCAATTTGTTTTTTCTGAAGTTTTTCTCATGCATAGACCGCAGTAAATGGGTTTAGGGAGGAAGACCACAGAGGTAAAATGTCACTCTCATCCCGTCACAGCCAGGGGACATGCTGCCCATATGATTTATCATGATGACAGCAACCGCAATCACCTGGCTGGGAAGTGCTTGCCAGGTTTGTCCAAAGCAAAGCTGCCTTCCCTCTTTTATATGGAGTGCTCTATTCTTTGGAAGCAGGTCGTCAAGTCCAGCCACCTTCATGGGCAGTGTAGGGTGGTGGTGAAGACACACTCCACATTGGAACATGTGTTCATCCTGTCTCATTTGTTTACTTATTCAATCATTTACTGGAGTCAATATGGGCTCATCTGTATCTATATTTATATATTTTGGGGGGGACAGAATCGTGCTCTGTCAGCCGAGCTTAAGTGCAGTGGCATCATCATGGCTCATAGCACCTCAAACTCCTGGGTTCAAGCAATCCTCCTACCTCAGTCTCTCAAGTGACATGGACTATGGGCACCCACCACCACACCTGTCTAATCTTTTTATTTTCAGTGTCTTGCTCAGGCTGGTCTTGAACTCCTGCAGTAGAGCAATCCTCCTCCCTTGGCCTCTCAGAGTGCTGGGATTACAGGTATAAGGCCTATTTATTTAATACTTTAAGCTATAATACAGTACTCCATTTCCTTTTTTGCTCAGATTGCTACATCTCTGGGCCCTGGGCCCTTTCTCATTCGACTCCTGTCCTTCTGACATGCCTCAATCCTTGTGTTATTTGAGCAGTTTCTCACTCTGTGCTACCTCAGAGTGCTGCAGGCTCATCTTATATTTTCCCTGAGCCAACCCTAGAACCAGCCATTTCTGCAAGGAGCCCTGCTTCCTCTTACTGGAGAATGGTATTTAGAAACCAAGATGTGAGCCCAGGATGTGCTTGGTGCTACTGGGCTGTTCTTGCTCCCAGGTCCTCTCAGCAGACCGAGCAAGGAAACCGAATCAACGTACATGTGCAATTCGTGTACACATGCCTCCAGTTGTCTTTGCCTTCACCCCTGCATCTAAACTGAAATGAGCATGACAGCACACCGATGCCTCTGACTGCCATCCACTAGGCTTCTCCCCTCTGTGCCCGTAACTTGCCTCCCTGCCAAGAGGAAAGCCAGCTCCCTGTCCCTGCCACTCTCCTGCTGATTTGCTCAAGTCCAGGGTACACGTAAACTCATTGGAAATCATTATTCTCTTGCACCCTCACTGAGAACCATCATCTGCGCTTCTGACACACCCAACGTTCATGGATCCAACTTGTACACAATAAAAGCATGGAGGAAACACAAAGGTGCATGAAAGAGTCAGGCTTCAAAAGATCCTCCCCATCAGCTAGAATAACCAATCCAGGTAACATGACACACAGGAGTTCAAAAATAAATACATGACATGAGTAGGGAATAATAGAAAGGGGTGGAGGGATCTGGCTGACTGCAAGCTCAGAGGATGACAGCGCTGCTAAACAGAACTGGTGGGTCTGAGTCTGCTCTGATGAAAATAGAATATTCCAGTAAAGGAAAGAAAATGCCCCACTGTTCTATACTCAGGCCAGACAACATCTCTACAGACACAAACATTTATATCCATCCTCTAAAGAGTGCGGGAGAGGGAAGGGCCGTGCGAGGGGAATAGGATCACACTCTTAAAATACTAGCAGGGATTAGATGTACCCAGGGTTGCTCCAGAGGACAGAACTGAGACCATTTAGATTTGTCCGATGAGATTCCCAAACTGAAGCGGCTGAACCTTGTGGGGCAAACGCTCAGCCCGTGCTCTCCTGCTTTGGGGGACAGCACGCTCTGAGGACAGTTAAGACCCGTGAGATGGAAGGGTAATGCCGCAAAGATACTAAGAAAGGAAGCTTCAAGGAAAGGCTGCAAACATCAGCCCCCCTGGGCTGTTAATGACGATTTCAGTGAAAAATGCAAAAAAATGAGGAGCACAAATGAGGGAGACCAAGGGATCAAGAAGGCTGAGATCAAACTCAGGGGAGAAGGGGCCGGAGAGACTCCTGAGTGTGAAAATTACGCTTTTTTTCAATGGTGATGCTTGCCTGCAAGCCACGTCCATTTGAAAGGTGCAGAGAAAAAATGGGCATAATGAGGATGGTTAGAGGAAGGCAAGCCTGTTTGACTGGAAGAAAAACTTACTACAATTAGAGTTGTCCAAAAATAAAACATAACCCCTATCAAGAGAGGTTTCAAACAGAGTGGATGAGGCAACATTAGCAGAGGTAACTGCCAGTGACTGTCTGGGGCAGGCAGGCCATGACTATCACAGATTAATACAGCATGGGAAGAGATACCTGGGTTCTGCCGGGTTTGGGGGGCAGTTGAGTCAGCGTGAGCTGACAGAGTCCCCCAGGATGTAAATAACAACAGTTGGAGATTCAAGATGCCTGGGATGAACTAGCACATCCTGGTGCCATAAAACATTGGAAACGTGTTTGCTTTGATGTGGACTAGAAGTTGCTTTTGTTCTTTCTTTTACATGTACACTTTCAATAAAAAACCAAAAAGATGACTTTATTTATTTATTTTTTTTTTTGAGACGGAGCCTCAAGCTATCCCCCTGGGTAGAGTGCCATGGCATCACAGCTCACAGCAACCTCGAACTCCTGGGCTCAAGCGAGTCTCCTGCCTCCACCTCCCAAGTAGCTGGGACCACAGGCGCCCGCCACAACGCCCGGCCATTTTTTGGTTGCAGCCGTCATTGTTGTTTGGCGGGCCCGAGCTGGGGATTCGAACCCGCCACCTTAGGTGTACGTGGCTGGCGCCTTAGCCGATTGAGCCACAGGCGCCGAGCCAACCAATTTTTTTTTTTAAAAAGCATGGTGGGCAGCACTCTTGAGAGGCTGAAAGCCAAAGAAAGTTGGCTATGGAGGTGGCTGAACTAGCGCAGGTCTGAATGCCCTGGGCCCTCCTTGGGCAAGGCTGCCATCTGGAGGCTGTGTAGACCAGGGCAGCCTGGCCTATCTCGGGGATGTGGACTTGTGTGCTTTCCTCCTGATCATCACCCAGGGACCTGCCGGGAGATGACCCTTTCTGAGGATAGTGACATCAGGGACCAGGAATAGGTGAGAAAAGTAGTCAGAAGGCTGAGCTGATTGTTATGGAAATCATCGTGGTCTGCTCACGCTGCTATGAAGTCAGGAGACTAGGGGGCTGGGAGCTCTAATGAAGGTGCTGGCAGGTCTGCTGTCTGGGAAGGGCCTTCCCTCTGTTTCAGGGTGGTGCCCAGTTGGGGCGTCCTGCAGAGGCAGTGGAGGCTGTGTCCTCGCAGGGCTGAAGGTAGGAGGGCAGGAAGGACCTGAGCTAGCTCCCTCCAGCCCTTTTATCAGGCACTAATCCATCCACCAGGGTAGAGCCCTCATCACTTAGTCACTTTCCTGAAGACCCCACCTCCAAAACACCGCACCACGGTGGGGATTAGGTTGAACACATGGACTTTAGGAGATAAGTTGGTCGTAGCAAAGGTTATTACAAGGCTCAAAAACACGCAATTCCTGTGCACAGTAGGAAGTGTGGAAGGTCCATCCAATACCCTTGCTGGGTGCCTTTTGTGATAAGAGGTGTGCCATGGCCAGAAAGCCAAAGACATCATACAGGCTAGTTCCCAGGGTCACAATAGTGCGGCCAGAGTCAGCTGACTTGACCAGAACTGCAGCTGACCATTCCAGACTGGGCTAAACTGAGGCTCTGCTAACTCTTTCTTTCTTTTTTTTTTTTTTTTTTTGAGACGGAGCCTCAAGCTATCCCCCTGGGTAGAGTGCCATGACATCACAGCTCATAGCAACCTCCAACTCCTGGGCTCAAGCGAGTCTCCTGCCTCCACCTCCCAAGTAGCTGGGACCACAG